>CBVK0100387150.1:0-13301 GCA_900067695.1 Picea abies | reverse complement strand
ATTATCCCAAGAGTCTGGCAAAGAACATAACAAAGTAATACACTTATCTTTTTCTGCAATCGTAATATTAACAGAGCCAAGTTGACTTACCAGAGTATTAAAGGCATTTAGATGTTCAGTCACAGAATCTCCATCTTCCATCCTAAGATGATACAGCTTCTTTCGAAGAAACAACTTGTTTACCAAGGACTTTGATTGATACAAATTCCCCAACTTATCGCATAGTTCCTTGGCTATAGATTCTCCTGAGACATTCAACAACACTGAATCTTCCAGGCAGAGTCGAATAGTACTCCTTGCTCTTCTGTCCAACTTCTCCCAATCTTCCTTTGACATACTAGTAGGTGGTGTACTAGTAGTTTGTGTACTGGTAGGTTGTGTACTAGTAGCCTATGTGCTAGTAGACGATGTACTAGTAGGCTGTGTACTAGGATCCACAACGATCCATTGTTCTTTGTCTACAAGAAGGTCCTCCATTTTCAGCTTCCACAGCTCAAAGTTTTTATCGTTGAACTTCTCTATCTCGATTCTAGAAGAACTCGCCATTCCTCTTTTTGCACTCAAATCACCATTGCAAAAGCTCCCACTAAACCCAGGTTTATCACAGACCCAAGATAAAATTGATCTATCAAGACCGAGCCAAACCCTCAACAACAAAGGCATCCCTCTGAAGCCAAAAATGAGCTCTGATACCACATGTAAGTTTTCAACCTATGAAGTAAAGCAATGCATATAGATTCTTAAGCAAAACATAATTTAATCAGTGGCTCATTCACATAGTACACAAAAATTTATACCGGAAACCCTCAACCGAGAAAACCTTTCTTATATTCATTATATCGAATTTCACCATTCACTATACAATATATACAATTTTTTTAGGTGTTCCATAGATACCAAAACCCTAGTCCCTAAAACTAGGATTATTTTTAGTAAACTGCTAAAAATAGCAAAAATCGCCCAAAAAAAAATTCGGGGTGTTGCGCATAACTAGGGGGGGGAATACCTGCCCCCCCCTACGACCCCCCTAGGAAAGTGCCCGACGCACATGGCACAAGCATTGCACTACTATGAGGGATCGTCAGACGCAGTTGTCATATCTAACGTGCCCATACACACACATGCAAAGAATATAGCACATACCCAACAACCAAACCATACACCAAGATAGCCAATAATGCTTCTAATTAATGTACCATAACATCACCAAGATGTACCATATCACATACTATCATAACCATGCATGTACCATAACACCATAACCATAACCCTTAAAAATTAACTATGATCCTGTAGCTACCTTGATTGACTGTAAACTGACCTATAACTCTTCCATAGTCCTTAGAAACCTACTACCAACATCCCTTCACAACCTTTCACAAGACCTTTTACATATACATGACTTTCTTTTTTACTGACCATGTGTATACCTGCTTTCCTCCACTACAACTCGTGGGTGTTGTGCTTGTCTATGTTTGCGACACACATATGTACGCAACCTATCTTTCTTCATCCCACATACGTATGCTACATGTCCCTCTTTAGCCCGCGCATGTACGTGAACCATCCTTCTATAGCCTGAATATAACCTCAAAAAACTAGGGTTTCCAAGTTTCTGCAACTTTGAAACTTTATCTCCTTCAGACCTTCGCTGCCTTAGACTTGATATGTTAGGTTCAACCTCAGATTCACTAATAGATTTTTCAAAAGATAAACCATAACATTCACAAGATAAATATTCAATGTAAGTGTGTGTGTATAAATGAAAGACTCTTTGAGCTGTATTTATACTAATTTTAGGTAACCTCTTTCCTTATTTTAGGGGTTTCTTGTTACAACCACTTTACCCTTTGTAACCAACTAGGGGCTTCTTGACCACTCTTTGGGGCTTCCAAATTTACAAGGCCATATCTCCCTAACCATGAGGAACCATGTGACATTCCACATATCACCGGATACTACACAATGAATACTATTCATCTATGAGGGAATTTCCTACATTTACATTATGCTTCATGTCCATAGTCCTCATTCAACTTCAAGTACCAAAACCACTCCTCTGGGGCTACATGTAGATTACATAAAATGCTCCCAACTAACTCATCATCAATCTCGATCATACAAATGAAGATCAACTGTCTCATCCAAAAATATTGTCCACATATCTAGACCTCTCCAAGGGTTGACATCAATATCTAAGGGTTGACATCGATCTCCAATACCACTCTCCAAGGGTTGAGATCAATGACAACCAACTATCCAACATGGATTTCATGGGATCCTATATGTTGTATTGTAAACAATGAAGTTTGAGGATGAATAGAATTAGAGGTGCAGCTCTAAAACATGTTGCTTCTTTTCTCAGTTAGGTTTCCAAGGTAAATATCCATGTATATGTGTGATTGCAATTTTTTTCTTTTTTGTGTTAAGAATTTGTGTGTGCATTTCATTAATGTAAAAGATTTAAAACTCACATTTGGTATCGGAGCGATTATTGGATTCCGAGGGATGTCTTTGTGTATAAGGGTTTGGCTCAGGTCTATGATAAACCTCGTTACAATGGGAGCTTTATGACATCAATCCTTGTGGTGAAAATAAATGATGAGTAGTTAAAAAATAAAGATCGAAAAAATTTAATGGGAAAAGTTTTGAGTTGTGGAAGCTCAATATGGATGATATTTTGGTAGACAAAGATCAATGGGTTGTTGTAGATATAGGTATTGAACCTACGGGAATGTCAATAGAATATGGGACAAAGTTGGATCATAAGGTAGAGAGCACAATCTAGTTGTGTCTCTCAGACTCAATATTATAGAATGTGTCAAGGGAAGCTACAACCAAGGAAATATAGAATAAGTTAAGGGATTTGTATCAGTATAATTCCTTGGTAAACAAACTTTTATTGCAGAAGAAGCTATACAACTTGAGGATGAAAGATGGAGACTCGGTAATAGAGTATCTGAATGCATTCAATACTATGCTAAGTCAATTATTGTATGTTGATATTATTGTATCAGTTTAGTGTGCTCTTTACCACAGTTGTGGGATAGTTTGGTTGTCTCCATAGGAAATAATGCAACTACTTTAAGTTTGGATGATGTGGTCTCATCCTTATTGTTGGAGGAGATGAGGTGGAACAAAATGGAAATCCAGAGAACATATGACTTGTTTGTAAGAGGATTCTCCCAGGAAAGAAATAAAAATAAGTCTTCAAGTGGGAGATCTAAATATAGAGAAAGATCTAAATCTCCAAAAAAATCATAAAGGTATGTTGGAGATGTGGAAAAGAAGGGAATTAGAAAAAATAATGTAGATCTAAAAGTGTTTAGAGAGGGAATGGATTTGATGATGCCCCTTCTATAGAAGAAAAAACCTCCACAGATGAAGGAGGGAATGTGTACTTGGCTTGTTCAAGTGCACATGCAAATCATGAGGCATGATTGGTCAACTCAGGTGCATCCTTTCATAGGAATTCTCACATGGAGTGGTTTTGTGAGTATGAAAGGTATGATGGGGGTGATTTTTTTCTAGGATATGACTTTATAGGAAAAATCATAGGATGAGAAAAAGTCGAGTTGAAGATCATGGATGGTAGATTAGAACACTCCTTGGTGTTTTGCACATTCCAAGATTGGCCAAGAATTTGATTTATGCAAGAAAGATGGATGATGCGGGTGTAAAAACAATGTTTGAAAATGAAACTTGCAAGATGGTTTTAGGAGAAATAGTGTTGCTAAGGGGAGTTTGGATTGAAACTCTATATAATATGTTGGGAAGAACTATTGGTGATGGGTACAATAGTTCCATTTTTCTTGAGATTGGAGTTGAAGAAGGAACAACTCTTGTAGTCTCGAGAGAAAAGACTATGTTGTAGCATTAAAGACTGAGACACATCAAAGAGAAGGGCTTCAAGTACTACATTGTATAGGTATGGTTGAAGGTATGTTGAATTGTTCTCCAAAGATTTATTTTTGTGAACATTGCTTGCATGGGAAGCAAAATAGGCTAAAATTGTTCCCTAGCGCTACAAGGATAGGTGGAATTTTATAGTTGGTGCACAATGATTTTTTTAGACCTATGACGATTCCATCACTAGGTAAATTTGTGCACTATGTCTCATTTATAGATGAATTCTCAAGGAATACATGGATTTATTTCCTCAGGAAGAAATTTGAAGTCTTTGAAAAAATTAAAGAGTTTAAGGATCTTGTGGAAAATCAGACAGAGAATAAAATTAAGGTGTTGAGGACAAATAATGGTGGAGAATTATGTGGGAATGGATTCAAGGAATTATATAAGAAATGTAGTATAACAATGCAAAAGAATACTCCATACACACCTCGACATAATGGATTTGTAGAAAGGATGAACAAAATGTTGATGGAAAGAGAAAGAAGCATGCTCAATGGTGTAGGGTTGGGACAAGCATTCTAGGAAGAGGAAGTGTACACTACATGTTACCTAGTAAATGGATAATGATCATCAACATTGGATGAAATGAATCCATACAAGGTATGGACTGGTAAGAAACTATCTCTGACACATCTCATGGTTTTTGGTTGTGATGCTTATGTACACATTCCAAAAGAAAATAGGAGTAAGCTAGATAAAAAGGTTGAAAAGTGTATATTTATTAGCTATAAAGATGGTTTGAAAGGTTATAAGATTTGGACACCAAAAACTAAGAAGGTAGTGTATAGACAATATGTGATATTTAGAGAAATCAAATATGTTTTCAAACAACAAGTCTTACCAAGGGAGGAAGAATAAGAGAAAATATATTTTGAATTGAAGGATAATGAATCGAACTCTACAAAATAACATGAATCAAAATAAGAAGAGTCTCGTACTCCACTATTGAGGAGATCAATACAGGAAAGAAGGCAGCCAGAAAATTATACTCCACCTGATTTATTAGGGTCCTAACCCGCACATAGGCAGATTAAAATATTCGGATGTAATAAAGGTCAATATTAATAAGGCCTTTCAATAAAATAGAATAAGGTGGACGTAAGAAGACCTAATAGAAGCTTCTGCTTCTAGAAGGATCTTCCTCTAGAGGGTCGAGGGTATGAAAACCCTAGCTTGGAGATTATTGTAACAGAGCGTTGCTCAATTGGAGGTTGTCCCCTCGAAGAGGCCTGTGAACATTGCTTTCTAATCAAAGTGTAATTATGTTTTTGTTCTTGTATCATTTCTATGTTATTGTGGAGATTATGCTGGATATATTACTATTATTCTACCATTTCTAGCATTTTATTTATGTTCTGCATATTTATTATACCTGGTATCTTGCAAGTGGTATCAGAGCACTTTCCTTGGAAGAAATTCTGGGAATTTGTTTTCAAGGTAGAGACATATTCCAACGTCTTTAAACCACAGAGATCTGTCGTTACGCGCATAAACCCATGGTTGAGGGATTCATACATACAAGAAATACAAGTGGTTCTTAAGCGCACATCTGTTGGCCACCCTTGTAACCCCCTATTGGTACCCCTTCGAGTGGTAGCACATCAGACAACACCTATGTACGGATCGACCTAGATTTATTGAAGCCCTCTTTAGATAAATCTATCATTCACCGGATTGCTATAGTGTCACTGAGAACAACACTCAGGAAGATACTCTCTAGTACCTGGGTAGTCGGGTAGTACGACAAAGGGTACAGTCTATCCTCCTTAGTTAGTGCCCCGAGATATTGGGTCGAGTACTACTGTTGGACCCCACACGTATATCAGAGAGCTATAGCACAGGGCAAACCCTTGTTTGTAGAACCCTTGAATACCTAACCCTTGGGGGACAGAAACATAAAAAAATTAAAAATAGACCAAATCTATTGCCACACAACTGTGTTGGGGTTTCCAATTAAATGCACATCTCTTTCTGGTTAAGCATTTGGGGATTTCATCACTGCAATATTCTTCAGACCGAAGTTTAACTCCATAGGTTAAGCATTTGAGACCTATTCCATTGGATTCATCTCTCTGCCCTTATCACATTCATCCCTATCATTTTTCGACAAATTTTTTGATTCGTCCCACCCCTCTTCAGTTCACCCATCCTCATGGGCCATACCCGTAGCCAAGACCTAGAAGTTGGCTTCAACACCATGAAATATGGTTTTCTAGAAACCCAAAAAGAAGTGAAACAACTCAGTGCTACTGTTGCCTCCATCGATTCATCCATCAATGCTACCATAAATACAACCATGCAGTTCTCAATGGAGGAAGTCAAAAAAGAACTGACCACCCAGCTTGAATCTATCTTTGCATCACTTTGCACCAAACTGAAGATCCCTTCAGATGACCATTTCTCTGTAGCACCTCCAAAGAATGAAGGCAAAACATCCTCCCATTCCCATACCTTTCAGTCCCATCACTTTCAACATGACATACGCCTTCCGCGGGTGGACATGACCAAATTTGATGGTTTGGACCCCACTGGTTGAGTCACCCAAATGGAACATTATTTATCTTTATATGGAATTACAGATGACTTAGAAAAACTCTAGTGTGGTGTTCTCCATCTAGATCAAGAACGTTGGCAATGGTGGCAATGGAAAAAAACTTCCCATCAAGGGTATATTGCTTGGACCCAATTTGTGACTGAGCTTTATGAATGCTTTGACATGGACACCAACCATTTGGGCCATTTGACAAAGTTGAAACAATCCAGAATAGTAGAAAACTTCATAGCTACCTTTGAATGCCTGGCTTTTCGAACAGAGGGCATGACTGATACTTTCTTTCGAGAATGTTTTATTAGTGGCCTCAAGGAGGATATTCGGGCCCATGTCCTCATGGCTCGACCCTCGACTTGGGTGGAGGCTACCAAAAGAGATAAAGAGGCACAACAGGTTGTATTGTTTCAAAACCGTAAACCCTCCTTTATCCCTCACCCTAAACCTATCACTCCCACTACTCCCTCCGCCCCATTAAAAATCCAAAAATTGACCAGGGCTGAAATAGCTGAATGCCAACTCAAAGGCCTTTGTTATAATAGTGATGACAAATATTTCCCAGGCCACAAGTGTAAGGAACAAAATATTTTTATGGCCATCTCTAAGGATATTTCAGAAGAGGATGTTGAAACTCACCTTATCTCTGAGTCACCTGAAATCACTGACATAACCCCTCCCTCAGACCCTCCCGAAGTGGAACCCGTCATTTCCCTCAATGCTCTCACTGGATTTTCCACTCCCCAAACCCTCAAGTTAATCGGTTACATCAAGAATCGAAAGGTCATCATTCTGGTTGATAGTGGAAACACCCATAATTTTATTCATCGCCACATTGCCCAAGAAACTCATTGTTACATCCATGCTGTCAGCAATTTCCAAATCATGATTGCCAATGGTGGTTCCATGAAATGTTGAGGGCACTGTGAAAATGTGTGTCTCCAAATCGGTGACTACCACCTAAAATCCCATATGTTTTCTATCGACATGGTTGGTTGTGACATTGTGTTGGGTGCAGACTGGCTAAGAACTTTGGGTGCCATTCTCATGGATTTTAAAGCATTAACAATGCAATTCGACCAGGAAGGCCACCAATATAAATTCCAAGGCATCACTGTTGGTTCACCTGAGGTCATTAGTTCCCATTGCATGGAAAAGATGCTCAAAAAAGGTCATTCTAGTGTCATTGCCCAACTCCATGCCATTCAAGCAATAGAAACACCCCCGATGACGCATGACGTCCAAGCTCTCCTTTCTAAACATCAAATGGTATTTTCCACTCCCCAAGGCCTCTCTCCTTCCTGCAGTGTTCATGATCATTCCATTCCCCTTGTACCCAGAAGCCTTCCTCCCAATATCCATCCATATCACCACCCCTTCTCATAAAAAAATGAAATTGAGAAAATGGTCCAGGAACTCCTTAATGCAGGCATTATCCGCCCTAGTATGAGCCCTTACTCTTCTCCTATAGTCATGGTCCTAAAGAAAGAAGGTTCTTGGAGAATGTGTCCTAACTTTCGTGCCCTTAACAAATTGACCATTAAAGACAAATTTCCCATTCCTGTCATTGATGACCTCCTGGATGAATTGAGTGGTGCCCAATTCTTTACTAAACTTGATCTTCGCTCGGGCTATCACCAAATATGTATGAAAGAGGCAGACATTCCCAAGACAGGCTTTCGCATTCATGAGGGCCACTATGAGTTTTTGGTCATGCCCTTTGGCTTGTGTAATGCCCCCTCCACCTTTCAAAGCCTCATGAATCATGTCTTTCATCCCTTTCTCTGTCATTTTGTCTTAGTTTTCTTTGATGATATCCTCATCTATAGAAAAACCTGGACCGACCATCTTACTCATGTGGATCAAGTTCTCCATCTCCTCTCCCAGCACCAACTTTTCCTGAAACAGTCTAAATGTTCTTTTGGTGCCTCAAAAGTATAATACTTGGGTCATCTGGTTGGCAAGGATGGTGTCAGGGTGGATCCGAAAAAGATTGAAGCTATGAAAGATTGGCCGCACCCAAAGACTCTCAAAATCTTGTGTGGATTTCTGGGCTTAACGGGGTATTATCAAAAGTTTGTTAAGAACTATGAAAATATTGCAACACCTCTCGCTTCTCTCCTAAAAAAGAACTCTTTCACTTGGACTCCAGCCATTGCTCAAGATTTTCAAACCTTGAAGACAACCATGTGCACCACTCCAGTTCTGGCCCTTCCTGATTTCACAAAGACATTTGTGTTTGAATGTGATGCCTCAGGGAAAGGAATCGACACTGTCCTTATGCAAGAGGGTCAACCTTTGGCCTTCACCAGCAAGCAACTTTCTGAAAGGAATCTGGGCAAACCCATTTATGAAAAGGAAATGTTGGCTATTCTGCATGCCATTGAGTTATGGTGCCCTTATCTCTTGGGGCAAGGCTTCCAAATAAAGAACGACCATCAAAGCCTCAAGTACTTTCTGGAACAACACATTTCCTCCCAGGAGCAAAAAAAATGGGTGACTAAGCTCTTTGGTTATGATTATGAGATCATTTACAAGAAGGGCAAAGACAATGTAGTGGTGGATGCATTGTCGCGAAAATATGAAGAAGAAGGATCCCTTTTTTCTCTTTCCTCATTGTACCTGATTAGCTCCAAGCTATGTGTCAGGAATGGCTTCAAGATCCCAAAAGTTTGCATCTGATCCAACAATTGCAAACCAAGGCTCTGGCTCCCCCAGGGTACTCTTGGCTCCAAGATGAGCTTTGATACAAAGGTCGTTTGTATTTAAGTAAACAATCAAAGCTTAAATCCACGGTACTTTCTGAGCTTCATGCTACATCCACAGCGGGGCACTCAGGGTTCACCAAAACATATGATAGAGTCAAATGTTATTTTTTCTGGGATGGTATGAAACAGGACATCCGTAATTTTGTAGCTGAATGTGAGGTGTGCCAACGCAACAAGGGAGAAATAGTCAAATCTCTAGGCACACTACAACCACTTCCGATTCCATCAGCTATTTGGAAGGATATCTCTATGGACTTTATTACCGGCTTACCCAAATCAGGGAATAAATCAGTCATAATGGTGGTTGTGGATCGACTTTCCAAGTATCCTCATTTCTGCGCTCTTCAACACCCATGTACTGCATCCACGGTGGCTCAACTTTTCATGGACCAGGTCTTCAAGCTTCATGGCATGTCGCACTCTATTGTTTATGATCGTGACCCAACTTTCACAAGCAATTTTTGGCAAGAACTGTTTAAGCTCCAGGGCATCCAATTGCATCTCAGCACAACTTATCATCCCCAGACTGATGGTCAAACGGAAGTTGTCAACAAGTATTTGGAAACACATCTGAGGTGTTTTTCTTCTAAAAAACAACATCATTGGGCTCAATGGCTACCCCTAGTTGAATGGTGGTACAACACTTCGTACCATACAACTACTCTCATGACTCCTTTTAAACCAGTATATGGACAGGAACCACCTTCAGTTCTCTCATACTTACCGTGTACCTCGAAGGTCGAGGCGGTTGACCAAACACTTACAGTTCGAGAGGATATTCTTCGTACCCTTAAAGAGAACTTGGTCATGGCACAAAATCACATGAAGCAACAAGCAGATCAAGGTCGCTTTGAACATCAATTTGCAGAAGGGGATCAGGTGTTTCTACGACTGCAACCATACAAACAAACTTCCCTCAAGGCCGAGCATTGTCAGAAGCTAGTGCCCGAATTTTATGGTCCTTATACAGTTCTCAAGCATGTGGGACAAGTCGCATATCAGTTAGCTCTACCTAGTCAGTCGAAGCTACATCCAGTTTTCCATGTTTCATGCTTAAAGAAGGTGATTGGAACTAGGTGCCAAATTCAAACCAACCTTCCTGAGTTAGCCAAAGAAGGATTCATTTGGCTACATCCAGAAGCAGTTTTGGACCAGCATGAGTGTCGCCTGCATCAGAGAACCATCAAGGAAGTGCTACTCCAGTGGAAAGATACAAATCTAGCAGATGCCACTTGGGAATCAACTACCATTCTGCAGCAGTTTCCTCATCTCAAGCCTTGAGGACAAGGTTGTTTTTAAGGGGGAGGACATGTTAGGGTCCTAACCCGCACATAGGTAGATTAATATATTCAGATGTAATAATGGTCAATATTAATAAGGCCTTTCANNNAATAAGGCGGATGTAAGAAGACCTAACAGAAGCTTTCGCTTCTAGAAGGATCTTCCTCTAGATGCTTCTCTTGATAGACATATTTAGTATAAATAAGGGTCAAGGGTATGAAAAACCTAGCTTGGAGATTATTGTAACAAAGTGTTGCTCGATTGGAGATTTCCCCCTCGAAGAGGCCTGTGAACATTGCTTTCTAAATCAAAGTGCTATTTATGTTGTTGTTCTTATATCATTTATGTGTTATTGTGGAGATTATGCTGGATATATTACTATTATTCTGCCATTTCTATCATTTTATTTATGTTCTACATATTTATTATATTTGGTATTTTGCATGATTTATGTTCTTTTTTTTTTAATTATTGATGATGATGCTAGTACTATTAGGGAGGAAGTGGATTCATAGGATGTCAAAATATGGAAAAAGGCCATGGTTGAAGAAATTGAAACCTTGGACAAGAATGAGGCTTGAGATCTATTGGATTTGTTGACTAGAGGAAATACCATTGGAAATAAATGGGTGTTTAAGAAGAAGTTGAATGTAGAAGGAAAATCAGAGAAATGCATAGCTCGGTTAGTAGCAAAAGGTTATTTCCAGGTAGAGGGAATTGATTTCGGTGAAACTTTTTCTCGTGTTGCCAAGTTAAATTCTATTATATTTCTTTTATCTATTATTGTTGCTTTTGATTTTGAAGTAGAAGAGATGGATGTGAAAACAACATTCCTACATGGGATATGGAAGAACTAATCTACATGAAGCATCTAGAAGGATTTGTAGTGAAAGGAAAGAAAGAGTTGGTATGTAGGTTGAAAATGTCCCTGTCTGGGTTAAAGCAATCACCAAGGATGTGGTATCAAAAATTTGATACTTATATATTGGGACATGGATTCACAAGAAGCAAAGACAGTCACTGTGTGTACTTCAAATTAGTAGGTGATCGTCTTATTTATTTGGTCTTGTATGTGGATGACATGTTGTTGGTAGGAAACAACAAGGAAATTATTCAGGATGTGAAAACTAAGTGGTTCTCTAAATTTGATATGAAACATCTTGGTGCTGAAATTTTTATTTTGGGCATGAAAATTAAAAGAAATCAGGCAAAAAGGAAACTTTGGTTGAGCCAAAGAAAATCATTTGAGTCAATATTGTGGAGGTTTAATATCTAGGAATGTAAACTTTTCAAGGTCCCTATTCTTGTAGGTGTAAAGTTATCTGCAGATCAGTGTCCAACAACACATGAAGAGAAAGAGGACATGTCCCATGTTTCATATGCTAGTATAGTTGGAATTTTAATGTATGAAATGGTATGTACTAGACCAAACATTGCACATGTAGTGGGAGTTTTGAGAAAGTATATGTCAGAACGAGGGAAGGAGCATTAGGTAGCAATAAACAAGTTTTCTAGTTATTTTCATGGTACAACTACTTATGTATTGTGTTCCCAAGGAAGACCATGATTTGATAGAGTGTTGGACATACATGGCTATGTTGATGCAGGCTAGACTGGAGATCTGGATCACAAAAGATCTACAAGTAGGTATGTGTTTAACCTATTTGGAGGAGAATTTAGTTGGATGTGAAAAGGATAGCCCATAGTTTCACTCTCAACTACATAATTTGAATACATGACAACCATTCATGCATGCAAGGAAGAAATATGGTTACAAATATCATTTTTAGGTATTAGGTTGGTACAAAAAGTTGTAAGGATAGATTGTCACAACCAAAGTGCAATGTTCCTAGTGAGGAACCCAACTTATCATTCTAATATAAAGCATATCGATGTTCAGTATCATTTTCTCAGAGACATGGTTTAAGAGAAGAAGGTGTTGTTGGTAAAGTTGGACAATTGGAGAATGTTGTAGATTCATTAAGAAAGTCTATGAGCACTAAGAAGTTCTCTTGGTGTAGAGAATCAATGGGCATTTTTTCCCTAGATTATTGATCATGAAATCATGTGACCCCTATATGAAAAGAAAACAACAAGTGGAATAATGTTGGGTATATGTTATATTATTTGCATGATTGTGGGCTCCCTTATTAGGGTTTTGGGGGAAAATCCCCCAAATTGTTTTTTGGAGGGTTTATTCACCAAATTTTTGGGTGGTCTTTCGCCTTTGGTGGGGGAAGTTTTTCTCCTATGGCGGTTTAGTGATGCATGGTATTTTAACCCATAGTTTTCTAATTCAAGTTAAGGAATTAAGGTTGTAATATAATCTGGGTTAATGGATTAGGGGTTTTTTGGATGTCGCAGGATCTTATATATTATATTGTAAACAATGAAGTTTGAGGATGAATAGAACTAGAGGTGCATCTCTAAAATAGGTTGTTGGTTTTCCTGGTTGGGTTTCTAGAGTAAATATTTGTGTATATGTGATCCATATGGATATCTATGGCCACGCACCTTTTCCAACTGGCTCAAAACAGTTTTCTGGCAATTTTGGTAATTTACTATTTTTAGCAGTTTTCACTTTCGGAGCCATTTTAAGGCCCTAAATGATGATTTTTTTGGGAAAAAAGGTTTGAAATAAAGAAGTTCCTTCAATATTGCACCTAAAATGAATCTCCTCGATGATACCTTTCCAAAGGGATATCATATGCCTAAAATAAAGATCGTATGCAAAAGTTACGACCCCGAGAAGTTGATGTACTAACTTACCCAAACAGGGCCCACATGACTTTTGG
>CBVK0100387149.1:0-38078 GCA_900067695.1 Picea abies | reverse complement strand
CACATGACTTTTGGCGCTTCATCTCCTAGGGTTAGGTTTTTGGATGTCTAAGTTTTTTGACATTCCTGATTATTGTAAAAAGGCCTTCAGAGCCTCATTTTAATCTTCTTCTTGTGAATGAGCACAGTCGACACATCTCTTCTCAGATATAAGCCGCCACCATTCCAACAAGCTTGTTTCCGCTGCATTTTATAGTTTTCAGCTTATTTCGTTATTGAATAGAAAACCACTTTTACTGTATCCCTATTATTTTGTGTTAAACACATATTAATAATATGTATTCATTTCATTCTACTCATAAAATCCAGATTAGTGGTATTAGAGCGGTCTGCTCCTAGTCGTCTTAATGCATGTCCCCAATGAGGTCGGAGTACAAAGAGTTGGGTCTCGAGCTTGTTTCTGAGGTCGGAGTACAAAGAGTTGGGTCTCGAGCTTGTTTCTCTTGAGGAAAAAAGATCTTGCATGCCCAAGCAACCTATCATGGTAGAAGAAAAGAAAGATGATGAGATAGGAGATCCTTTCAAAATTTTGATTGAGGAATCCCTCACGTAATAGAGGAACGAGATGATTGATAGTTTCGCACAAATCCTTCGACGTCTACCAACAGGTGACTCATCTTCTTCGAACAGAGGCACCGCCCCCTTCAAGGTACAAATAAACTTTGATATTCCTATATTTCAAGGTCAGATAGACACAGATGCTGTAGACAAGTGGTTGAATCTACTAGAAGGGTATTTTTCTATCCATAACTTTTCGAATAGAGAAAAGATTACATTTGCGCTCCTCAAAGTCGTTCCCCATGTCAAATATTGGTGGAAAACTTTCTGTGAGCAAAAGGAAATAGAGGAACCCTCATTATTTTAAGTCACGACCACCTGGGAATCCTTTAGGGATGCTATTAAGGAACAATACTACCCTGTCAAAAGTTATGACAACTTGTATACCAAATGGACCACACTGCGGCAAGAAAGAGACGAAGCAGTGCCAGATTTTACAAATATCTTCCATACCTTGCGCACCAAGTTGGGTATAAAATATTCAGAGTGACATCTAGTGCTCAAGTATCATGGTGTTCTGCATAGATACATCTATACCAAAATGGAATTTCTAGACATCTCATTCTTGGGTGCGGCCTACAGATATGCCCTCAAAATCGAGCAGAAGCTCAAACAAAAGACGCGACTATTTGGGCCTGGGAACCCCTCACAACAAAATCCAGGAAAGGGTAGCCCCAACCCACAGAAAAAAGGACAAAGAAAATATGGACAGTATTAGGACAACCAGTCCAAGTTGCAAGCAAAGAAGAACATCATAAAGACAAAGAAAGATACTAGGAAGTGGTGCAACTTTCATAAGAGCTCTTGGAATAACATTGCCGACTACCGCTCAAAGTAGTCACTAGTGGCCGAAGTGAAAGCCACTGAATCAGATGTGGATTCTGACTCTAGGTTAGAACTAGAAAGGGGAAGATGGATCATTGATGCGGAACCCAGTGCCACTGTTTCTACCACCAAGCTCCATCCTGGTGAACCAGACGAGCCAGAAGAAGGAGAGTGCCTCTTCCATTCACAGATGTGGGTAAAAGGCACCCTGCTGCACTTCATTGTTGATAGCGGTAGCTAGAAGAACCTCATCTCAACAGAGGTCGTCAAGCGGCTGACCCTGCCAACAACGCTGCACCCACAACTCTACACCATTGGATGTCTCTGCCAAGGAAGCGATCTCCGCGTCAGCCAACAGTGTCGACTGTCAATACGACATCAAGCCCTTCAAAGATGAGGTATTGTGTGATGTTGCTCCTCTCAAATTTTGTGATGTTATTTTGGGCCAACCTTATTTATGGAAATGTCATGCTGTATATGAGTCTAGGCCTCATAGTGTTATTATTACTTTGAACAGGAAATTGTATAGGATACCCGAGTCAGTCCCACCTAGTGTTATTTCCTTGATCTCTACTAATCAATGTAGAAAGGTCATCTCTCAGACGGGGAAGTTTGCATTCTTCGTGATTCACTCTCAGAATAAGTGAAAGATCACAACCACATCTAGGGTCTCTATGGCCGACCTCTCCACACAGCATAAGCAAGTGGATAAGGTCTAGGAAGAATACTCGGATATCTTCTCCTCACCTACAGGGGTACCTATGCATTGCCAGGTCAAGTACCCCATCAATCTGACCCCCAGTGCATCACTACCCAATGGGCTAGTCTATCACTTCTCTTTGTTAGAGAATGTGGAGATAAAGCAATAGATCCAAGAACTGCTCCACAAGGAGCACATCCATCCCAGCTCATCACCTTGTGGGAGCCCAATCGTGTTGGTATAGAAGAAATATGGAACTTGGTGACTCTCTATTGATTACCAGGATCTGAATAAAATCACAGTCAGAAAACAGTACTTGATTACTCAAATTGACAATCTCCTTGATCAACTCATGGGGGCCAAATATTTCAGTAAGATTGATCTGAAGTCTGGCTACCACCAGGTCCCGATATAACAGACAGATGTATGGAAGACCGCCTTCAAGTCAAAGGAAGGCATTTTTGAATGGTTGGTCATGCCCTTTGGTTTGACAAATGCTCCAGCTACTTTCATGAGGATGATGGACAATATCTTGTGACCATTCACTAATACTTTTGTAGTGGTGTGTCTGGATGACATTCTAATTTACAGCAAGACTTGGGCCGAACACTTGCATCATATTTAGCAGGTTCTACACACCCTGCGCCAACACAAGATATACGCCAACTTGGAAAAATGCTCCTTCGGCATGGACAGGGTCCACTACTTGGGATACATCATTGATCAACATGGTGTAAATGTGGATCCAACCAAGATCCAAGTCATCCATGACTGGCCAGCCCCAACCACACTCACTGAGCTTTGGAGCTTCTTGGGCCTTGCCAATTTCTACCATAGGTTCATGTTGGGATTCTACCATATTTCATGGGCCCTCAACCAAATAAACATGGGTGGTGGTAAGGTGAAATTTGCGTGGGTCCAGTCCCAACAACAAGCGTTCAATGATTTGAAGTAGAGCTTGTGCTCAGCCCCAGTACTTTAACTACCAGACCTGCAACATCCCTTTGATATCGAGACAGATGCTTTAGACTATGCTCTGGGCATCGTTCTCATTCAGCACAACCACCCTGTGGCCTATCATAATGAGACATTGTCAGATACTATTCGTAAGTACCCTACTTATGACAAAGAAATGTAATTCATTGTGCAAGCCTACCGCTAATGGAGACATTACTTTCTTGGGAAGGAGACAATTATCCACACTGATCATAAGCAAATGTAGTTCTTGCAAACACAGGGAAAATTGCAAAATGACCACCATCAAAAGTGGTTCACATACTTGCAGCAATTCCACCTCAACATCAAGTATAAAACAGGAAGCACCTATTGCGTTGTTGATTTCCTCAGCAAACTGACAGTCATGGCACTCACCATGGTGCTAGAATCTTGTGGCCATGAGACATCTGGATTCCCCCAACTCTATGAGATAGACCCTGACTTTGCCACCACCTACCAAATGTTGGGTGAAAACGCAATTGTCGATAATTTCCATCTTCAGGATGGGTTGTTGTGTCGTCTAGGCCATATATGTGTTCCATCAAGCGAGCGAGTGAAGCTAATCTGGGATACCCACTACAGTTGGGTGGCAGGACACTTTGGTGTCGAAAAGATAGTGGTGATGCTACAGAAACATTTCTACTGGCCGAAACTTCGACAGGGGGTCACCAAGTATATCATGTCCTACACTACTTGCATTATTGCCAAACCAACCACTAAGAAATAGGGCCTGTGCACCCTTCTTCCTACTCCTGACAGGCCATAGGAATCCATCTCAATAGACTACATGTCGGGCCTCCCGTCCACCAAGCGGGGAAATGACTGTGTTTTTGTGGTTGTTGATCGCTTTTCTAAGATGGAAATTTTGGTTGCCTACAAAAAGAGCATCACAATAGAGGCCACTACCAAGCTCTTCTTTGAACGAGTCTGGGTACATTTTGGAATCCCACAAACCATTTTCTCATATCGGGATAGTTGATTTCTCAGCACATTCTGGTCGAGCCTCTGGTCACTGCTGGACACCAAGCTCACCAAATCCATGGCCTTCCAACCCCAAATAGATGGCCAAACCGAGGTTGTAAATCGAATGATTGTTCATATCCTTCACATGTATAATTCAAAGCACCCCCACACATGGGATGGGAGCCTTCCCTATGTCCAATATAGCTACAACGGAGCCCTACATAGCTCAACTGGCCATAGCCCCTTTCAGGTGGGGTTGGGATTCCAACCATTGGGTCCCATAGATGTTGCACTTCCCCTTGCAGTCACCTCGACTGACTCATCCGCTACTCCAACTGAAGTTGACAAGGCCACCCAATTCATTGAGATGATCCTATAGAAGTCCAATGACAAGTACAAACAACGCCATGATCAACATCGAGTGGCAAATAAGTTTCAGGTGGGCGACAAAGTTTGGTTGCACTTGCAGAAAGAACGCCTTATAGGACCCCATCGGAAGCTTCGCCCACTCCGTTATGGGTTGTACACTATCACCAAGGCCATGGGGGGTAATTCTTTTGAGCTCAACATTCCTCCTTTCCTTGGCCTGCACCCAGTGTTCAACATGGATCTCCTTCGCCCTTATTTTCCACCATTATTGGACACCTCAAAAGTAGCAGAACAACTGACACTGACAGAGCTCAACCCTGACTGCATACAAAATGCATCCAATGATCAGATTGTGGACACATAGTTCAAGGGCACTCGATAGCAAAGGATCTAGCCTTATCGAGTCATCAAAGCAGGGCAGCTCCTGCATCAAGGCAAGTGGCTCACCTGGGGCCAAATTTAGCAGAAATTTCCTCATCTGATGGGGGACCTCAATGAAATGGAGACCATTTCTTCCTAAGGAGGGAGGATTTATCCATATGGATATCGGTGGCCACCCACATTTTCCAACTGGCTCAAAACAATTTTATGACAACTTTGGTAATTTACTATTTTTCGCAGTTTTCACTTTCGAAGCCGTTTTGAGGCCCTAAATGATGTTTTTTGGGAAAACAGGTTTGCAATATGGAAGTTCCTTTGATATTGTTCCTAAAATGAATCTCCTCGATGATACCTTTCCATTGGGCTATCATACGCCTAAAACGAAGATCGTATGCAAAAGTTACGACCCCGGGAAGTTGATGTACTAACTTACCCAAATGGGGCCCACATGACTTTTGGCACTTCATCTTCTAGGGTTAGGTTTTTGGATGTCTAAGGTTTGTGAAATTCCTTCTTATTGTAAAAAGGCTTTTAGATGCTTATTGTAATCATCTTCTTGCAAATGAGCGCAGCCGTCACTGTTGGAGTTACTTCACAAAGACCTAGGATTTCTTTTTCCTAAGGTTTTTATTTGTTTATTAGTCATAATTAGTCATTATCCAGTCTCCTATATTTTAGGATAGAACATTCCACCTGGAGAATATTCTCTTTTAGTTCACACTTTAGTTTGACTAGTTGAGTTGAGTTTAGATGTTGCATTGGGATTATCACCATGCAACGTTAGGATAATCACCATGCTAATTTGACCTTGCCTTGGTATCATCACCAGAGTGGTGCATTAGCCTTGATTCTTTGAGTTAACTCCTCACTACTTTATGTTCAATCAATTAATTGAAGACTAGTTGACTAGTTAACTCAACTAGGTGGCAGTTCACTCCCATAACTGCCTGAGAGACTAGAATAGGTGGCAGTTCACTCCCGTAACTGCCGGTGTGTGTCCAGATCACTCTAGACCACCACTATGGTGACTTGTTTCACCTCAAGTCAAACTCATTGAGTTATATACAGTATATCATGTGTAAATTATTCATTATTTATAACGGTTAATGAGAATTCTTCCATTCTTTCTCTTCTTCTTCTTCCTTTTCCAATTCTCTTTGCAAATGTGTGTATTAGTTTTTAGCTAGATCTATTTTGTGCAAGTTCAACACATTTACATGGTATAAAAGCTGGAGAACTGCTAAGCAAAATCTACACCAAAAAAATTTGCAGGTATAAAAGATTGAAGCCAGCAGAAAGATGGAATTCCAAAAAGAATTCATTCTTACACCTTACAACTATTTTGCATGGAAGGAGAAAATATCCATACATCTTCGATCCAGAGGGTTGTATAGGTTAACCATGAATACAGATACAGATCCAACATCATCCATAGAAAAATCCAAGTACTTAAATCGCATGGATGAGGCACTTAGAACAATTTGTAGTCGTATTTATTCCGATCTCCTTTTTCATATATCTTCCTCTAAGACTCCCAATGAAGCCTGGACCATCTTGGAAGGGATCTTTGGCAAATAGGATGAGATGAAGTGACACATGCTAGAGGTGGAGCTGCTCACATTGGATCCAAAAAGCTTCGAGAATATCCAAGATTTCTTTACAAAATTCAAGGATTTACTGTCAAATTCAAGGATTTACTGTCGCAACTCAAAGCTTGCAGGGTTGATAAATCGAAGGAGGAGAAAAAAATGGTTCTCACCATTCTCTCCAAGCTTGGTCCTGAATTTTCAGTGTTTGTATCTACATTCCATACTATCAGATTCACCTTAGGAGCCACCTGGAAGAAGCCTTCTCTTGAGGACTTTATCGAATCCCTAACATAAGAGATAACCAAGCTCATAAACATGGGTGCAATCAAAGGCCCAAGGGCGCATGCACTCACTGTGCATGATGGAAGCCACAAATATCAGAAATATAAAGATAAAGAAAAGCAGAAATCTCATGCACATACGAAGACGGAAGGGTACACAGAACCCTTCACCAATGCCTCTATATCCAAAGGAGAAAAGGTAAGAAAAGGAGAGAAATGCACATACTGTCACAAAGGATTCCATTCAAAATCTTCATGCATAAAAAAACAAATAGATATGATGTCGTAGATACTTCAACAAAACAACCTTGGAGATCGCATCCTTGAGGGTGCAAAGAAGAAGAAGCCAGAAGATCTGAATTCCAAGGAAGGCAATTCTGGCCATGCCTTGATTGCCATCAACTCCTCTCCCGATGCTTGGATTGTAGATTCAGGAGCATCACATCACATGGTTGACTTAGAAGCAGTATAGTCTTCTTTGGATGCATGCAAAGGTCCTCCTATTCTAATGGGGGAAAAATCCTTTGTTGAAGTCACCGGCAAAGGAAGGATTGATTGCACCAACGGAAGCTTCTAGAATTTGTTGCATGTTCCCAAGCTTTATTTTAACCTTCTCTCTGTGTATTAGATGACGAATTCCAGCACCGGAAATAAATTCATCTTCACACCAAATTACGTAGACATCTACGACATGAAAACCAACTCCAGGGTTGCTACCGGTGAGGTAAATCATCAGTCTAGATTGTATACATTTTTTGAATTCATTGAACCTGATTCTACTTTACTGCTTACTCATGCTGATGAAAGTAGTAGGATATGGCATGAAAGGTTTGGAAATTTTAATTTTAGATACACGCAATAGCTTATCAAGAATAGATTAGTTGATGGTCTACCAGACATCCATTTCTCCAAGGGTGTATGTGAGGGATGTGTTCTTGAGAAACACCCTCAAGAGAAATTCGACAGAGGAAATTCTCAGCGAGCTTTCCCACCTTTATATCTGATCCATAGTGACCTTATGGGTCCTTTTACACATCCATCCATCAACAAAGTGAGGTTTGTTCTCATTTGTGCTGATGATTTCTCACATTTTACTTGGATCTACTTTCTTAGGCAAAAATCTGAGGGCTCTCAACACCTCAAAGATTTCAAAGCCTTGGTTGAGAAACAGTCTGGAAAGAAGATCAAAGTCCTATGAACTAATAAAGGGGGAGAGTATGTGAATCACGAGATCCACAATATTTTCCATGAGGTAGGGATTCAGTTGGAGCACACAGTTCCATATACTCCGCAACAAAACGGAGTTGATGAGTGGAAAAAATGATCTCTAAAGGAGATGGCATCTTGCATGTTGCATGCAAAGTCACTACCACAAAGACTATGGGACGAAGCACTTAACTATGAAACATACATCCAAATTAGATCTCCTCATAGATCTGTCAAGGATAACACCCCCTACGAGGCTTGGAGTGGCCTCAAATGGGAAGTGACCCACTTTCATATTTTTGGTTCATGTGCATGGGCCAGGATTCCCTCTTAAAAGAGGAAGGCACTTGATCCACAGAGAACTAAGTGCATTTTTGTTGGCTACCCTGACGGTGTGAAGGGATATCGAATTATTGATCTTTCCTTGAACCAGCTCATCATTGAGCATAGTGTCCAATTCGAGGAAAGTGTCTTGTATGTACCTCAGCAGCCACATGCAGACACCTTTACTATTCCACCTATCTGAGATGATGAGCATGCACATGACAACTCTTCTTCAGATGAGAGTTATGATTGAGAGTACTCAGAGGATTCAGATTCAAATTCATATTCAGATTCAGTACAATCAGATGCAAATTCAAAGCATCCAGACGCAGTTGCAGAGCCAGAGCAGAGGCCCAAGTGGGAACAGACTACTCTTCAGGATGTAGGGGATCTCGTAGGTGATCCAACTGATACTAGGAGGACTTGATATGATTTCGATGAGCCTCCTATTTCACTCACTGCCACTGAACCATTGCCTTCCAAGCATATTTTCTTGGTTCAGTCTTCAGATCCACAGTCTTATGGTGAGGCTGCTGGAAATCCCTTTTGGTAATTTGCCATGCAGGAGGAGTAAAACTCCCTCCTCGAGTACCAAACTTGGGATTTGGTTCCCCTTCCTTCTGGGAGGAAACATTTTAGATGCAGATGGGTCTATAGGACTAAGAGTGCAGTGGATGGATAGATCAGTAGATACAAAGCTAGGCTTGTCGCCAAAGGCTTTCAGCAGGTTCATGGTATTGACTATGATGAGACCTTCGCTCCAGTAAAGAAGATGGATTCCATTCGATTGGCACTTGCCATTGCGGTAGCCAAGGGATGGGAAGCCCATCAAATGGACGTGAAGAATGCATTTCTTCATGGTGATCTCTCTAAGGAGATCTTCATGGAGTAGACCCAAGGATTTATGTAGGACTCATCTTTGGTCTATCGACTAAAGAAGTCACTTTATGGCCTCAAGTAGGCTCCAAGGGCATGGTATGCTAAGATGGACTCCTACCTTTCGTCACAGAACTTTGTACGTTGTAAATCAGACCCAAATGTATACATGCTCAGGATGGATGATTCACTTCTACTTTTAGTTATGTATGTCGATGATTTGTTGATCATCGGTTGCTCAACTTCAACGATTGCTGTAGTCAAGAGGATTTTTCATGACAGATTTTTGATGATGGGCATGGGTCCACTACACTTCTTCCTTGGACTTGAGATCATTCAGGATGCAATAGGCATCAAACTGTCTCAAGCCAAGTATGCACGATATCTCCTTAAGAGATTTCACATGATAGACTAAAAGTTTGCTCATACTCCTTCCCTATCAGGAGTCAAACTTGAGGATGGAGGGGATACTCCACTGGTTGACAACACATTGTAAAGACAACTAGTGGGGAGCTTGTTGTATATCACACACTCTAGACTAGACCTCTCATATGCAGTTGGCACAGTTTCTAGGTTCATGCAGGAGCCACATGAGCTACATTGAAAAGATGCAAAGTGTATCCTTCAATACGTACAAGGCACCATCACCTTTGGGATTCATTATGTAATAGACTACATTAGATCTCATTGGGTTTACTGATTCCGACTGGGCTGGCGATAACATTGATCACAAGTCCACATCTAGTTACTCACTCAGTCTTGGTTCCAAGCCTATATGTTTTTCAAGCAAGAATCAAGTTGTCATTGCTCTATCTTCAGCCGAGGCAGAGTACAGAGGGGTAGTTAACATAACCATTTAGGCTATGTGGCTACAACATTTTCTCACTGAGTTGGGCATTCAGTTTCATCGATCGATCGTCATTTGGTGTGACAACAAAGCACTCTGAAGTTCTGCAGAGATCCAGTTCAGAGGTAGCAGATGAAGCACATTGAGATCCACATGTAGTACATCCAAGACTTAGTACACGAGGGGATCATTGACTTACAGTTATGTCCTTCAGCAGAACGGACAAAATACATTTTCACCACGACCTTCATTGAGAAGAAATTTCATTCTCTGCGAGATCGTCTTGGAGTGAAGGACACAGTTGCCTATCAAATGTAGTTCTTATTTTTACATACATTGTACCCTGAGGGGTGGTTTTCTCCTTGATTTTTTCCCTCTTTTGTCACTTTATTTTCAATGTATCTTTTGTACTTGGGTACCTAACATGGCCTTGTTGCCGGGACCCAATCTTTATTTTCACCATAGTGATGTTCAGGGGAGGTGTTGGAGTTACTTCACATGCACCTAGGATTTATTTTTCCTAAGGTTTTTATTTGTTTATTAGTCATAATTAGTCATTATCAAGTTTCCTATATTTTAGGAGAGAATATTCCACCTGGAGAATATTCTCTTTCAATTCACACTTCAGTTTGACTAGTTGAATTAAGTTTAGATGTTGCATTGGGATCATTGCTATGCTAATTATACCTTGCCTTGGTATCATCACTAGAGTGGCGCATTAGCCTTGATTCCTTTAGTTAACTCCTTACTACTTTATGTTCAGTCAGTTAACTGAAAACTAGTTGACTAGTTAACTCAACTAGGTGGCATTCACTCCCGTAACTACTTGAGAGACTAGAATAGGTGGCAGTTCACTCTAGTAACTGCTGGTGTGTGTCCAGATCACTCTAGACCACCACTATGGCTACTTGGTTCACCTCAAGTTGAACTCATTGAGTTATATAGAGTATATCATGTGTAAATTATTCATTATTCATAATGGTTAATGAGAATTCTTCCATTCTTTCTCTCCTTCTTCTTCCTTTTCCAATTCTCTCTGCAAATGTGTGTATTATTGTTTAGATAGATCTATTTTGTGCATATTCAACACATTTACAGTCACATATCTTCTCAGAGATAAGCCGCCACCATTCCAACAAGCTTGTTTCTGCTGCATTTTACATTATTCAACTTATTTTGTTATTGAATAGAAAACCGGTTTTACTGTATCTCTGTTATTTTGTGTTAAGCACCTATTAATAATTCGTATTCATTTTTTTCTGCTCATAAAATCCGGATCAATATGTGTGATTGCAATTGTTTTATTTTCTTTGTTAAGAACTTGTGTGCGCATTGCATTACTATAAAAGGTTTAAAACTTACATTGCCAACTATATAAGTTGAGTGCATGGAAACCACTATGGAAGTAAGGAAATTGTGTGGTTCCACAACCATCCTTAATCATGAATCTTCTCGCATTGTTGGTGATTCAACCATAATCGTCAATCTTTGAAGATGTAATATCTTATGGTCCTAACTAATTACGAGATTGGAAATAGCGCGATGTTTAATACTTATAACGATCTCCGCAAACTATCCCTATCCTTGATCTAGCGATTTCGCATTTGATGGTCATGACTTAATCTGACTTAATCATATCATTTTTTGGATCAACCACAGTCATCGATCTTTGAATCTATATGATCTGATGGTCCTGATCGATTGCGAGATTTTAACTAGCGAGTAGTTTAATTCTTCTTTTTCTCTCTGCAATTCATCCCTGTCGTTGCTCTAGCTTGTAGATCCGATGGTCACGATCCTCCAACGGTCCTCAAGCCCATGGCCACTCATATGACTGACATATGTTTCATGAGATGATCAATACCATCACTTTTCTTGATCAGACAGTTGCTGAGGCTTTTCACCTTTTCCTATGCATTCGTCGACTTCTCAATATTTCCCTTGATCGGACGACATTTCTAGAATGTTCTCTTCATTCACTAACTCTCTTGAGCTTTAATAACTATTTGTGAATTATTTTATGTACTAATATTCAGTCGCTAATTCTCTTGAGCTTTGATCATAGGAACATTGTTGATCCTATCGTGATCAACAAAAATCTCGATTTGCTTTCAGCCTTAAGGTGATGTTCTTCTGTCGATCTTTAGTATACTTTTCCTCCTGAGATTAACCTTATTGCTCTTCTTATTGTTTGACATTATCTTTCCATCATTGACCCTTCATTACACATGGAAAGACATTATTGGCCATCTTGACACTAATTCCAACTCTATAACTGATCATGACTGATTCATGTTGTCATCATAACAACTTATCATGACTGTTGACATCAATGACAATACATGAATGACAATATGTCCAACAATCTCCCCCTTTTTCATTGAGGGAAACACACTAAATTCATACACAAACTCCCCCCTTTGATGATGCTTCTCTCCTGTAAAATTACTCTCCCCCTTTGACATCAATGGAAAAGGGTTTCTCCCCTTATGATCAACCTCTGTTTTTCTGCATTTTGTTGACCAAAATATGATCTTGGGTAACTCCCCCTGGAATCATGTTTTGTTTGCCATAACTAAATGGCTCCCCCTATCAATATGCTCTCTCTTTACTTTTGACTACTCTCCCCCTTTGTTTCTGAAAGGGTAGCTCTTCCTAACAAGGTCTCTTCCCATGTTAATTTACTAACTTCTCATCTCATTTTATTGGAATTTTTGTGTTTAAATAAGTAGCCTTCTTGATACAAATTTTGTAGTGATCAAGTCTTTTTCAAAACTTAATTTAATTACTTTCTTATTCAATAATCAAAATACTCCTCCTGAGTTTTTACTGACTCTCCTTTGTCAAATAGAACAAGAGTATGAATTTTACTGATATTTTTGATCTGCTTTTTATTCGTTTTTTATATTTCACAGGAATATCAATTGAGGAATTATACCAATTGATTTAATTACCAATTTTGTTATCAATTGATCTTTGTTGAATGATACTCCTTGAAATTCTCTACTACCTTTATTTATTTATTTATTTTGTATTCTACAATTAGCCCTACCAATGATTTTTCTTTTGACCACTAATCCATAGATAGTCAAGATTTTCAATATGTTAATTTAGAAACTCTTTGGCATAATCCTTTGATTTTGCAAAAACCAATTTAAACTTCTTTTTGTATTTTCTTTCTTTTGCTAACAACTTCTGACATCATCAAAATTTGATATTGTCTCATATTATTCTATAGGTACTTCATTTTCTTGAGATTGATTTATCTCATATTGAATTTCACATTCTTTATTAGGATTTTTACCCATCGTGATCTTATTATTAGTTTCTTCATTTTCAGGTGTAATAACATTTTTCTTGCTTTCTCCTTTAGATTTTCTTCTCCATATCTTCTTGTGAGATACTCTTCTTTTTGGATCTTCTCTTTCTAATTGTGTTTTTGGAGATTTTTCATCTCCTTTCTTGTTCCAACTTTTATTAGGTTTTGTCACTGACTTGAATGACTTATTCAAATGTTGACTTTTTGTATTCTTGAAATTTTGGGATTTTTGCCCAAACCTATCACAGTTGTAAAATCTCATTGTATGACAAAATTTTGTTGTGTGCCCGACAAAATTACATCTCCAAGATCTAATTGAGTTTTTGGATTTTCTTGTATATCCTTTCTCTAGTTTCTTGCAGTCCATTTCTTTATGGCCAAAGCTATGACAAGGAAAACAATAGCCATTGAAGGTGTTTCTTTTCTTGATTTTATTTTGTCTTGAAGGATTTGTCATTTGATTTTCTTCTTCCTTTTTACTTCTATAGTTGTCTTCTTTAACAAAGTTCATGACTTGTAATTGCTTTGTACTTGAATATTTTCCTTTTACGAAGGATGATCCTTTCTCATGTTTGTAAATGGTGCTCCATTTGTTTTTGTCTTCTTTCTTGTTGTATCCAAGACCAGTTTTGTCATCAGTTGATTTTTGGCTTTTCCAAATCTTATCTAGGATGGTTGAACTATTCTAGAAATTGACAATTTTATTTCTCTTCTCCTTTTGAGATTGACTATTTCTAACTTCAATATTTGACATAATACTTCCTTTTTAGTCAATTGAATCTTTAGGGCTTCTTCCATTTCTTTAGCATGTTCAAGTTGAGTCTTTAGATTGATGACTATTTATTCTGTCTCTTCCAAGACTTCTTTTCATTTAATAGTTTTTTCATATGTCTTCAATTCTTCGAAATCTCTTGTTAGATCAAAAACTTTAGTTTTCAATACTTTTATTTCTTCCTCGTATTCTAGTTGAATACTTTCGAGGTTGATGTTTTCTAATTCAAACATATGGCATGATTCTTCCTTTTTAGTTATTTGAATCTTATGTGTAGTGTCCCCAAGGCCGAGCCCCGTTGTAAACCATGTTTTGAAAGGAATTGTAATTATGTTTTATAGGCTAGTGAGCCAAGTTTGTATAAGCTGGAGGCTTATGTGTTGTTAGGCCAAGGAGCCTGAGTGTTGAAGGCCAGGAGCCTGCTATTGTATATGTAATCACGTAGAACAATTAATAAAACATAAACACCGCCATGTGCAGACCGACCACGATGAATGAGTGAAGGGGGACTGAGCATCCATAGGATGGGCAAGGAATTAGAGGCTGGAAGGTGGGAAAAGGGGCTAAGTGTAGAGCCTAGGGGCTTAATCCTGGGAATAATATTTTATTATTATCCCCAAAAGACATGTGCATTTTATGTTTATCCTAAGTTTCTGGCAAGGAGAGAACATGCATGGGAGATGCGTGCTGGTGGAACGCATGCACTTTCATGGGTGACAAGTGTCAACCCTAACGCATGTGAATAAAACGACCAGAATGAGCCATGAGAAGGTTCCTTCCCCATTCTGCCCGATTGTCTGAACAGTACAAAGCCTGGGGATAGTACTACCAACCCGACTCATGTAGAGAACCTTGGCGTGTCCCTGTGATTCGAAAGCCGGTGTCTGGCTCTGAGAAAACTGATGTGTATATTCCCTGAACAAGAAGCCTGTGTGAATTTGGGGAAAGAGTCTGTGTTTGTTCCAAAACGTTGGTACACCCCTTCTCTGTTCTAAACTGGGGAGTCTGAACCGACCCCTAAGTGGATGACTCATCATGCATCCTTGAGAATCCAGAATGTGAGTTTATTCCGTGTTGCCAAATTGAGAAAACAGAAGTGTCTCATCCCTACTAAGCCTAGTTATACTGTTGCACCTATCTGGAGCTTCCCTGGGTGTTCGTGTCTGGATCCTATGGATTGTGGTGGACGTGTATTGTTTGACCCTATGTGGCTTGTTGGCCATTTTATACAACACTCTCTCCAGGTGAGAGAGGTGGTTGAAGATTGGAAGAACAGGTTGTTGGACCTGTGAGTGACTCCCTCCAGGTGAGAGAGTGCGCAGAGGAAGGAGAGAACTCCTGGAAGGAACCCTGTATCTGCCACAGAGCCCGAAGACTTCTGGTCCAGCCTGTTCCTGTAACCCAAGGCAAGGGAGATTAGCAGCTGAAGGAATGTCCAGGTGACAGAGAAGGTGTATACTCCTGGGGTGGAACAGGCATGTGGGGAATGAGGGTCTGTGGACAGTGAGCATGGGAGGTTCCTTGGAGAGAATCCCTTCCTTGTGGTTGTGTGTTGTTTTCCCTGTAACCTCAGCCTAGCCTAGATTTCCTTGCCTTGGGGTGGAGCTTAGTGCCAGCTCGGGGGTGACCCATTGCTAAGCTGATGAGCAGTGCGGTCTAAGGCTGGAAGGTTCGTGGAAGGCCTGCACTTGGTTGGTGGATTCTACTAATGTTAAAAGATAAGTATATGATTATGTTTTTATCACATTTTGCATGACTCTACTGTTTATGTTATCATGATTTCCTATGTGTATACGAATTAATATGGAATGCTGTGGATTGTTAATTATAGCAGTAAATAATATGTTTTTACTCTGTGCTTAAATATGTTATGTATAGAGTGGTGTTATAACCTTCTCTTAATAGTGATTAAACCTTGGTAGTTGAAAAGGTGCGCTACATTATGGGCTTGTCCCTTTTTCTTAGATTCTTCAATTTGAGTCATCATATCTGCATTAGTACTTTCATTTATCTTTTTGAAATTGATGATTTTCAATTCCAACATGTGGTAAGAATTTTCTTTCCTTGTTAACTGGATTTTTAGTTTTACTTTACTTTCTTTAATTTCCTCAAGTTGAGTGTTTGACTTCTCAACCTCCTTTCTAATATTCACAACTTCTTATTCCATCTTATGACATGATTCTTCTTTTGCCTGACTGATTTCATTCTTTAATTTCTCAATCTCCTCTTCTTTATCTTTTAACTGAACATTTTTCTCAGATATGATTTTTTCATTGTCTTGGAGTATTTCCTTTGTTTCCATGATATGATTTTGACTCTTTTCAAGAAATTCTCTAGTGTAGTCATGAAGAAAATTATAGTCTGAATCATTATGGTCATAGTGGTATACATAGAGACTCCAATCAACTTTTTGTTTGGCCTTTGATAGTTCTTCTTCTAATTCATCTATGGGATAAATGTTAACATAACATTTTCCTGATTCTTTTAGTACTTCTTTTCTTTTACTGTCATGTTTCTTTAATTCTTCCATCTCTTTTGTTAGATTAATAACTTTGGTTTTCAAACTTTTGATCTCCTCTTCTTTGTTTCTAGCAAAAACTTTTGTTCACGCTCTTCATGGTTAGATTGGTGTAGATTTTGTAGTAACATCATATCTTTCTATTGGAGTTTCTCCAACTCTTCTCGAGTTCACAGGATTGTGAACTCAAGACTATCAAGAGTCTCCACAAGAATTTTAATATGCATATAATTTCCTGGGTCCAACTGAATATCTCCTATAGCAGCTGCAACATAAGTTTTAAGATTGTGTAATCTTTCTTTAGTGATTACTAAGGTATTGTTCAATTCCTTGATGAGGTTGTCTTCCTCACTGTTGACTGATATTTGCATCAAATCCTATATTTCATTCCGATTAGAAATCTTCTTCTCTACATTATGTTCTTCAATCTGATTGTAGTTTTCCTTTTCTTTATCTTCTTCATTATCTTGATAAGAAATATCTTCTTCTGAGTTTTGTTATTTATTCTGACAGGAATCCTCTATATCTGAGTCTTGTTGCTCACTTTGATAGGATTTCTCTTCTTCTTGTGTTTCATTCTAATAACAATTTTCTAGTTGAAACCATAATTTTTTAGCAGAATTGTAGCGCTTAATATTTTCTTTGACTTGGTCTAACAATCCATCCTGAATTGATTTTAAGGCTACTGCATTATTTCTCTTTCTTCTTTTGTATATTTTGATTTTCGCTTTGAATTAGTTAAGTGCCAAGGCTTACTTACTACCAAATCCCAAACTACAGATCCTCTTGACTTCAGATATCTTTTCATATTTTCCCTCCATGATAAATAATCGGTTGCATCAAATGAGGGAGCTTCATTTGTAGAGATAACAATTTGTCCACCTATTTCTTCTGAATCTACCTTCTGTGTTTAAACTGTGCTGAAGGAATCCGCTCTGATACCAATTGATGAAAATGGGCACTTGACACTGAGAGGGGCGCAAGGGTGAATCAGTGTCACAAAACTTTGGACATTTTTCCACTTTTCACAAATTAATTGAACAACAAATATTTATTTCATTTTCTCAATCAATATATATATGAAAGAATAAATATTTTATTTATTAAATAACTTGAATGAATACATAAGATCAATCTTTGAATATAATCTTCATATAATTATGAGAGACCCATCTCTCTGTTACAAGACCCAACTTGTAGTTCTCAGATCCAACTGAGAAATGAGGAATCCAACCCTCATAAAAAGTCCCAGTTATTGATCTCAGATCCAACTGAGATGTGAGGAATCCAATCCTCATACAAGACCCATCTTGTAAACATGCACCAACCTGATAGAATGAACTTTCATTCAATCCATTATATATAAATATATATACTTCAAAAAATTCAACTACACTCTTCTCACCATTCCTTTTTGTTTATATAGTCTTCCAACTGGTGTGAATTTGAATCATTGTGTCTTTTGATATTTGAACCATTGTACCTTTTCATTTAAAATGATAATTTTAAACTTTAATTAATATCATTTTCCCTTTTATTCTTTATTCATGATTTAACTCTCTTTTAATCATGTCTGTGTATTAGTTTGTTTTTCCTCATGAGTTGATCACATAAATGGATCGACTCATTAGTTCGTACTCATGATTCTACTATGTTCTAAGTTCACCAACAAATCATATTCGATCTCTTATCGATTCTCTGTAATGTTCTGGTGTAACTCTCTGTCAAATTAAGTTTGGATGAGGTGCTTCCTTCAAACCATGATCATATGACCATAGGCATAGAACCACGAGCTTATTATTTAAGCTTTTAACTTTATTTTTCTTATTTCATATGACCATATGCGGTGACCAGGTGCTAGACCAAATGATCGCTTGAGCACTTATTAGAATCAATGGTCACGATTCAATCTCCCGATGAGATGGACGGCTGACAGAACTTCTCCCTTTGGAACTTCAGGATTTCAACTTTTCAAACCTTTCAAAACTTCCGAATCAGATTTATCGAACAGAATAGACGGTTTACGTTTATTCGCGGAAACCGATCAATCGTCAAATTTGATCCTTACACTCATCCTTTCATTGTTCAATCCGACGACTCAGACTTAATCAAACATTGAGATGGATGGCCACCATTTACTCTGGGACTTCGGCTATTTCAACTTACGTTATACTTACACTATAGAAGATCGACAGATAAGAACACTCCCAAAGTTTTTCTTTAGATCAGACGAACCATATCTACTTCGGGATTTTGGAGCTTTTGTCATTTTCTAGTGGTGAAAACTCCCGGAGTGACGTAACTAGCTTACGTCACTGGATCACATGTCATGGGCCGAGTAGCTGCCACGTGTCACTCAGATTCGTGATTTGCACGTACCTGAAATACTGATTTCAACTTGACACTTTTCATTCTCTGTTTGCGCCACATGTCCTTGCTGACGTGGTCTGTCACAGTTTCTTGTTGACATGGTCTGTTGACATAATATGCCATATGTCATTGCTGACATGGTCTGCTGACGTAGATCTCCCACACGTCCTTGCTGATGTGGTCTGCCACACGTCCTCTTGAATCAGACGGTTGAGGCTTACTTCAAATGATCCGACGGTCGAGAATTTATTTCGGCTCTCCGGGTCTCCGAACTTCGGAAATTTCAAATCTCAAACTTTCTGGAGCGTAACCTCCTCACATATTTTAACCCGAAATGAATATTGTTCATTGATCAAGGTTTTATATCAAAAATTTGATCTATCTGCAATACTTCTTAGCCTTGGATTAAATTCAACGACTCTTCTTCTAGCTTATCCTGTCCTTCCACTAGAATGATTTGATGATTGACGGATATTTGGGTGATTGAGATCTCAAATCTCAGCCCTTGATTATCCTGTCCTTCCACTTAAATCAATCCAACAGCTGACGGGATTTCAAATAAACGAGATCTCAAATATTTCTTCTTATCTTGTCCTTCCACTCAAAAGTGATCCAACGGTTAAGACTATCGTCGGGTTCTGCAATGGAAACCGCTCCTTGGTAGTGGAACTAATTCCAACCGTAGATCTATTTTCAAGTGAACATCGACGGTCGTTGTGGATTGCAGAACCAAAAATTGTGAGTGGTTTAATTCCTCACCAAAGCTCCACAATTTGAAGTTGTGCGTTGTTGTTGATTCAACCATAATCGTCGATCTTCGAAGCTATAAGATCAGATGGTCCTAAATAATTGTGGGGTTGGAACTAGCGTGATATTTAATTCTCCTTTCGATCTCTGCAATCTATCCCTATCGTTGATCTAGCGATTTCACATCCAACGGTCACAAATCAATCCGACTTAATATGATCGCTTGTTGGATCAACCACAGTCGTCGATATCCAAGTCTGTGAGATCTGATGATCTAAACCAATTGCGGGATTAGAACTAGTGAGTCGTTTAATTCTCCTTTCGATCCCCACAATTCAACCTTGCCATTGATCTAGCTTGCAGATTCGACGGTCACGATCCTCCAACGATCCTCAAGCCCATGGTCACTCATATGACCGACGTCTGTAATATTTAGACGATCAACACGGTCAATTTATTGATCGGATGGTTGTTGAGGCTTCTCACTCTGATCGGACAGTTGCTGAGACTTCTCACCCTGAGCATACGCTTTTCCTTCTAAGCTTTGATCTCTGCATTTGCTAACCCTCCTGAGATTTTATCATAGGAACATTTTTTATCCTATCATGATTAACAATAATCACAAATTGCTTCAGCCTATCTCTGCATTTGCTAACCTTCCTAATCTTTTATCATAGGAACATTGTTGATCCTATCGTGATCAACAATAATCACGAATTGCTTCAGCCTTAAGGTGATGTTCTTCTGTCAATTCTTAGTATTCTTTTCTTCCTGAGATTAACCTTTCTGCTCTGCTTATTATGACTGTTGACATCAATGACAACACACGAATGACAATATGTCTAACAACTCCCATATAAGAATTCGAAGAAACCAACCCTCATCCCCAAGAAGAAACAATCTTACAAGTTCTTTGTGAGGAATCTCCATGCTTCATCTGACTTCTTTGCACCCCAAACTCTAAATTTGACTGGTTACATCAAAAAATGCAATGTGATTGTTTTGATTGATAGGGTCAGTACCCACAATTTTATTCTTAGGAGTGGTTGGAGAAACCCATTGTTATGTCCATACCATACATAATTTCAAATTATGATAGCCAATGACGATATGATGAAATGTGGAGGCCAATGTGAAAATGCAAAACTTCAAATGGGAGAGTATCATCTCAAATATCACATGTTTTCTATTGAAAAGGGTGGTTATCATGTCATTCTAGGTGTAGAATGGTTACACAAATTTGGACCCATCACATGGATTTCAAGGACCTATATATGAGCTTCACTAAAGAAGGGCATAAACACACCCTTGAGGGGATTAAATCCAGTTCCCATGAAATTGTTATCTCTTACCATGTGGAGAAGTTATTGAAGAAAGGACAATCAAATATTATTTCCAAATTTAATGCCATACAAGTGGTGAACAACCCCCCGCAAGATATTCACCTTGATTTGAAGGTAATCATGACTAAACATCAACATGTATTTGAAATGCCCTATCACTTACCACCTTCACGTAGTGAGCACGACCATGGTATTGCCCTGATTCTAGGTAGTCAACCACCTAATATGCATCCTTATAAGCACTCGTTTGCATAGAGAAATGAAATATAAAAGATTATCAAGAACTATTGGAGGCTAGAGTCATATGTCCCAATACCAACCCTTAATCATAACCTGTGTTCATGATATTAAAGAAAGAAGGGAATCAATGCATGTGTTTGATTTTCGACTTCTAAGTCAATTGTGTTGATGATTGCAGCTATGTGAGACATTCTCCAGCTTACAAACCTATGAGATGTGGATCATTACAGCTATGTGAGACTTTCTCCATCTTACAAACCTAAGAGAAATCCCCTGAGAAGAGTGTGTGGTTCCTATCTGAGATAGAGATGGAACGTAGAGATGACCTCCTCCATTATGAGATTTGAGAAGAACTCCAGAAGATTCTCTGATGAGAAAGGTGATTTGCAGAGTTGGACGTGCCTGTGGATGAGCACAAGGTGAACGTGTGAAATCCCAAAGTGTTGGGTGCATTGTCATGAGAATAGAAATGAAGATGATGTATTAGCCTCCTTTAAGTAGAAGAGTTGACGAGAAACTCCAGCTGAATCTCTTGTGTAATGCATTGGGAAAGAAGATCCATTGAGTGGACATGCCTGTGGACGAGCACAGGTGAACGTGATCCTAGTGGCTAAGCACTAGTGAAGAAGTGGTTCTTCTGTGTAATGAAATGAGCCAGAGATATGGACATCCCTATGGATGTGCCCCTAGAGGATGAGCACTAGTGGGTGTATAAGATCCCTTGCTATATTGTTCAAGAGTTAGACCTGCATGTAACCCTAATTGTAATGTAAAGGGTACAGGTCGACCCCACCTTAATGTGATTAATAATTAATGTAAAAGATAATTAATATGGTAATTATTAATTATATTTTGAGTTATTGAGGTCGGACCTATTGTGCCAATAGACACATCATTTGATGTGACAAGTCTTATATAAATAAAGGTGAATCCCCATTGAGGAAATACACTTATCATTGTGTCATCTCATGATTTCAGAAATTGTGGTATGAAATTATGAGAATTACAACACCCTCTTGTGTGCTAGTTTTGGTGATGGTGTGGAAGGTCTTTCTCTTGAGGAATATAGCAAAGGATTGGTTGGGTTTCTTCCCTTGTTGAGAAGGGTTTCCTAGGATACTTCTTGTGTACTTATGCATGGATCTTCTTCTTGCGATCTTGGTTTGCTGCAGTAGTTATGGTTCAAAGTAATTGTTAATAGAAAATTTAAAAAGAGCCATAACTCACTAAAAATCTAACATGGTATCAGAGCAGGCTTGAAGAAGACCATTGCACATTAGAAATTGAAGGTAAAGTCTACCAAAACTTTACTATTAATGTGAAGAGAAGAGGGTTGGACCCCTCTTAACTTCATGTGATAGATGCTGAGGAGACCACAACAAATGATGAGGAGACTGCAACAAATGATGAGGAAACCGCTTTATAAATTCTCGTGATAGATGATGAGGAGACTCCTTCATTTTTAATTTTCTGTAGTGTATGGGGAGGAGGGCCAGTTGTCAAAATGAGGTGGCCATAGGCCTTTCAAAAATGTCACAGAAAAACCTTAATAGAAACCATGATATATGGAGAAGGGTTGGACCCCTAAAGCATGAAGAAAAAAAAAAGGATGACCCCTCCTCAACCCTGTGGTAACCCTCCTTAAACTGGCCACAGGTCTCTAAGGCTGTCGCAACCTAGAAGGAAAGGGTCGGACCCCTGTTCTGAAATTTATGTGGTAAAATATCTTTGGTGAAGAAAAAGGGTCAGACCCCTTCTAAATTTTATGTTTTATATTTTCAATGGTAATAGAAAGAATCAAATTCCTCCTAAAATTTTCCGTGGAAACAAGATTGTTATAGCAAGACATGGGATACACAAAATGTGTCAATTCCAAGCAAACAATGCCCAAAAGTTTGCTACAAAGACAACATACAAAATAACAACGGGGATTGAACGATGCAAGGGATTTGTAAGTCATTAAATTTTACCTTGAAATATCATGGGAGAGATCAAATCAAAAATGAAAAAAATATATGCCAACAATCCCCTGGACATTTTGTCATAGGCTAGAATGAACTCAAAATTTACCCCACAGCTTGAGGACATTTGTAGGATGGGGAATACCACTGAAGAAACCAACAATCCAAGAGAAAATAAAATCGAGGGATTCTCCTTGAAACTAGATGCAATAAATCCCTCAATTATTACTAGGACCATGGATCAAATAGTTGCATCTTCTCATAATAAATTCTACAAATTTGCAGTCAAGATCAGAGTTAGATGGGACAACAAATATGAGGTGTCGACTAGCCTATGTTGAAAATACTGTTGGAAGGTTGGCTATGTCAATTTGGAGGTTGTAATTACTTGGAACGAATCACATCACACACCTAGAACAAGAGACTTGTAAACACTGCAGACTTCAAGCTTCCCTCCACACAGTAATTCTAGAAATGAATCTGCTGGTATGGTTTCAAATATGTGGCAACATTGTTAGTAACAAAATCCTGTAGTAGTTGTGCACCCTAAGATGCATTGTCCAACAATAAGGGCCATGTATACGCTACTTTAAAGTTAACACTACAACAATATAATTGTTGATAGAAGCCAAGATGTTGAGTAGAGTTCTAGGCCCAAATCTGAAGGAGTCTCTGAGGTATAGAAGGACCAGGTCCGAGGTCTGTCCCGAACATGCATAATTTTTCTACTAGATTAGAGTATAGGTGGCTACAAGACAAACAAGAAGAACCTCCATTGGTGTACACTCTCAGGTATGCACTCGTACATATATATTATTTGCATCATTGTCATAAGGGTATTTGCAGGAGGAAGGAACCCCTAGTGCAAATCATGGACCCAGAGAAGTCTCAATGCATTCAGAAGAAAAACCCACGGGAAGTGAAGACTTTAGGTTTGATTGTTTTTATCATGACTATAATCTACATCTCTAAGGTTGCTACATCACAAGTACGTGTTGTAGCTGTGACAACAATCCTTAAAATGTTTTGATTCTAGAAATGTACTCATGAATCTCTTCTAGGAGATATTCTTGTTTTGTTTCCTTTTGTTTTTTTTTCTTGTTCCAAGCAGGCTAACAAACAAAATAATAAGATTATCCTTCAAGACTTCATAGGGAGTCACTTGATTCAGAAGGAGTCAAACTAATTGAGAAAGAGAGATAATACCTTCTTTCTCTTCAAAAATTTAGAGGGAGATAAGACATTATTGCAGTTAATCCAGTAGCTCCAGTTGATATGATCAGAGATATTGCAGTAGGGCATAAAAGGCCTACCTAGGCTCACTCTGCAAGAGGCAGAGAAACATACAAGCCTCTCAAGGCACATCCCGAGAAAGAAAAAAAAAAATTTCGAGCTATCCTTCAATCACGAGCCTTCTTGTCATAGAGAAGCAATATGAGAAGAGGTATGACAAGATGCTATAACAGAAGAATACCAATATATCTTTAAAAAATGATGTATAAGATATTGTTCATAGACTAGAATGGAAGTCTATGATGACTTCCAAGTGGATCTATAAGATCAAGCATGCAACTGATAGAAGTGTCTAAAAATACAAAGCAAGATCTATAGCCAAAGGTTTCTCACAAACATATGGATTTGTCTATGATGAGATACTTGATCCAGTAAAACCGTTACACTTCCATCCGTACTATCATCCATGAGTTGGAAACAATATCAGATAGATGGATTCTTGATGAGTTTGGATTTCAACAAGAGTGTTGCTGATCCAAACCTATATTATTACAATGTTGATGATGAGAGCTTGGTTTTGATGACTTATTTAGGAAGCCTTGTTGTTGGAAACAAGATTTGAATTTTGATTTCGATATGAAGGATATGAGTATGATGCACCACTTCTTGGGACAAGAAGTATGACAGAGGATCAATCATATTTTCCTAATTCAAGGAAAACATACAACACAAATATTAAAACAAGTTCAGTATGACATAATGCAAAATCACTGTGATGGATTTGAAGAAAATTAATGATGATGATTCTGACGATATTGATCCACAACTGATTGGATCATTGATGTATCTAGTTAACAACAGACCTGATTCATGCTATTCAGTGAATGTTCTTAGTCAATCCATGAGTCAGCCGAGACAAACTCACTAGATAGCAGTGAAGCATGTATTGAGATATATATGAGGCACAATTGGATATGTCCTGAGATATGCCTCCAGTGTGAACTTGAGTTTGCAGGATATGCCGATACAGATTGAGCAGAGAGTACATTCGACCGGAAGAGCACATCCGATTGTTGTCTTCCTATGAAGTTTTCCATGATTTCCTGATGCAGCAGGAAACAAAAATCTGTGGCCTTGAGTACCACGGAAGCAGAGTATATAGCATTGAATGTGAGAAGCCATATGGATTCACAAGATTTTGACATATTTACTTGACGATGAGATGGATCCTATGATGATAACCAAGAGTTGTGTGTAAATCTCCTTGAGAACCCAGTGTTTCCTGATGGATCAAAACACAATGAGATGAAATATCCTTATATCAGAGATATGATGCTGAGGAAAATCGTACACATGAGCAGATTGCAGACATATTCACCAAACTAACTTGGTGAAGAATGCTTCCCTAGTTGAGAGGGAGTGTTGATGACTCCAACCAAGACAAAATTCAAGTACATCCATGTGTGACTTGGCATGATGAAGAATGCCTCCTTAGTTGAGAGGGAGTGTTGATGATTGTAGCTATGTGAGACATTGTCCAGCTTACAAACCTGTGAGATGTGGATCATTGCAGCTGTGTGAGAATTTCTCCAGCTTACAAACCTGAGAGAAATCCCCCGATAAGGGTGCGTGGTGTTGATTTTTCAATAAGTTAGGTTAATCATGAAGTTCATTCCATTTTTAGCATTTAACCATAAATGTAAATGTTGCAACAAACAAGATCACAAGAAGAAGCACCATGCACAAGAACATAAGAAGTATCATGGGAAACCCTTCTCAACAAGGGAAGAAAACCCAACCGAATACTTTTCTATATTCCTCAAGAGAAATACCTTCACCACCAAGACAAACCCTAGCACACAAGAGGGTGCTCAAACCCTAGAAGTCTAGCGCCCAAGAGAGGTGCGCACTTTTCCCAAGTGAATGTACTTGCTGAAGTTTCCAAACTAGTGTGTAGGATATGATTCCACAATGGGCAATCTTCCTTTACTTATATTAGAATTGTCCTATCATCAAAAGTTTCTATTGGCACAATAGGGCCGACCTCTCTAAGTCACTTTATAATTAATATTAACCAGATTAATTATCTTTTACATTTATTACTAATCACATTAAGGTGGGGTTGACCTGTACCCTTTATATTACCATTAGGGGTACATACAGGTCTGACTCTTGAAAAATATAGAAAGGGATTTGATACACCCACTAGTGCACATCCACTAGGGGAACATCCATAAGTATGTCCATATCTCTAGCTCATTTCATTACATAGAAGAACTAGATCTTCGCACGTCCACCTGTGCTCGTCCACTCTACAAATCTTCTTTCCCACTGCCACACACAAGAAAATCATCTGGAGTTTCTCGTCAACTCTGCTGCTCAGAGGAGGCTAATACATCATCTTCATTTTTTCTCACATGACGATGCACCCAACACTTTGGGATTTCACACATTCACCTTGTGCTCAACCACATGCACGTCTAACTCAACAGATCGCCAACTCAACAGATCGCCTTTCCCACTGGATAATCATCTGGAGTTCTTCTCAACTCTCTGAATGGAGGAGGTCATCTCTATGTTCCAAATCTGTCTTAGGTAGGAACCACATACCCTTCTTATGGGATTTCTCTCAGGTTTGTAAGCTAGAGAAAGACTCACACAGCTGCAATGATCCACATATCACAGGTTTGTAAGTTGGAGAATGTCTCACATAGCTGCAATCATCAAAACTCCCTCTCAACTAGGGAGGCATTCTTCATCATGCCAAGTCTCAAACGAATGTACTCTGAATTTGTTCTTGGCTAGAGTCATCAATACTCCCTATCAACTAGGAAGGCATTATTCACCAAGTTAGTTTGGTGAAGATGTCTACAATATGCTCATGTATAGGAAGGTACTGCATATGTACAATTTTCCTCTGCATCATATCTCTGATATAAGAATATTTCATCTCATCATGTTTTGATTCATCAGGAAACACTAGGTTCTCAAGGAGCTTTATACACGGCTCTTGGTTATCATCATAGGATCCATCTCATGATCACATAAATCTGTCAGAAGCTTGTGAAGCCATACAACTTCGCACACTCAATGGATATACTCTGCTTCTGTGGTCTTTCAACGCCACAGAGATTTCGTTTCCTACTGCATCAAGAAACCATGGTAAAATTTATGGTAGAACATCAACCGAATGTTCTCTTCTAGTCCATTGTACTTTTTTCTCAATCTGAATCAACATATCCTGCAAACTCAGGTTCACTCTGGAGGCATATCTTAGGTCATATCCACGTGCCTCATGTTTTGTTGTTTTCTAGTGAGTCTGTCTAGGTTGACTCATGAAATGACTAAGCACATACATTGCATGGCATGAATAAAGTCTGGTGTTAAACAGATACATCAATGATCCAATCAGTTATGGATCAGTCTCGTCTGAATCATCATCAATGTTCTTCTTTAAATCCATCACGGTGGATTTTGCATTCTGTCATACTGAACTTCTTTAATATTTTCACTGTATATTTTCCTTGACTCGAGAAAATCTTATCGGTCCTCTGTCATACTTCTTGTCCCAAGAAGTAGTGCATCATACTCATATTGTTCATCTCGAATTCAGAAGTCAAGGATTACTTGTATCCAACAACAAGGCTTTCTAAATAAGTCATCAAAGTCAGGCTCTCATCACCAACACTGTAATGATATGGGTTTGGATCAACAACACTCTTGCTGAAATCCAAACTCATCAAGAATCTATCTATCTGATATAGTTTCCAACTCATGGATGGTAGTACAGATGGAAGTGTATCGGGTTTACTGGATCAAATGTCTCATCATAGAAACTACCTCTGTTTGTAAGAAACCTCTGGCTATAGATCTCGTTTTGTATTTCTCAACACTTCCATCAGCTGCATGCTTGATCTTATAGATCCACTTGGAAGTTACCACAGACTTCCTTTCTGGTCCCTGAACAATATCTTATACATCATTCTTTAAGATAGATTGGTATTCTCCTGTTATGGCATATTTCCATACCTGTTCTCCTGTTACTTCTCTAAGACAAGGAGGCTCAACATTAATGAAGTGGCTCATGACTGAAGGATAACTCGAAAATATCTTTTGCTTTCTCAGGATGTGCCTTGAAAGGCTTGTATGTTTCTCTGCCTCTTGCAGAGTGAGTCTAGGTAGCCCTTTTATGCCCTACTGCAATATCTCTGAACATATCAAATGGAGCAATTGGATCAACTGGAACGATGTATGTCTCCCTCTGAACTGTTGAAGGGGAGAAGGCATTGTCTCACTGTCAATCTCCATCTGAGATTCTCTGGATCTTTGAAAAGCTATCTCTTCTTCAAGGGAAACATCTTTGCTTGTCTCAATCTGTCTTTGAACAGGGATGTCGATATGGAATGTCTTTGAAGATTCATTGTATCCTTTCTTTCTAAAGGATCTAGCTTGGACTTATTCTCTTTGGGTACATGAAAATACACTAGGCACCCAAATATCTTGAAGTGTTAAATCTCAGTCTTCACTCCAGTGAAGGCTTCTTTGGGAGTTCTATTTTTCAAATTTTGGTGAAGACTCTTGTTCTGAACATATACTATGTCATGCATGCTTATACCCATAGAATTATAGAAATATTATGATCATGTATTATTGAATTGGTTTCCCCAATGATGGTTCTATTCTTCCTCTTTCTCAAATAGTTTTGACTCCCTCTAAGTCAAGTGACTCCCTGTGAAGGATAAACATATTCCTTTGTTGTTAACCTGTCTGGAACAAGAAAACAAGAAGAACCAAAACAATAATATCTACTAAAGGAGAATAATGATTACATCTCTAGAATCAAAACAATATAAGGAATGTTGCACAACTACAACATCTACTTGTAATGTAGCAAACTTTAGAAATATAGATTAGAGGAATGAAAATTACAACAATCAAACCTAAGTCTTCACTTCCAGTGTGTTGTTCCTATGAATGTACTAATATCCCTTTGGATCCATGAATTCAACAAAAGGTTCTGTCCTCCTGCAATTACCCTCATGATAATGATACAAATAATATATATACAAGTGCATACCTGAGGGTGCTGATATGATTTCTCCAATGGCACATGGCTGATCTCTGTGCTCTTGACATCTTCATGAAGAGGGTAGTCATAGTGTCACCTTTTTGTATCACCCATAATAAGACTTCCTTTGAAGTCTTGTCTTCCAAAAACTTGAAGTTACTTGATCCATCAAGCTTATCTTCCATCATAGTTATGTTCATCATAATTTTAGATTCTTCACAAACCTTTGTCAACTTGGGCCAGAAAACCTAACGGCTAGGCTAGGCTAACACTTTTAGGTTTTGTTGGACTTATGACTGCCAACAATAAGCCTTTGAAATATAGGAGAATACTGGTGAGACAAAGAGCTCCTTCAATGAGTTGCAAAAACCCTAATTCTGAAATTTCTGTAGAAATTAGCGAAACCCTTGAAACCCTAGGGCCAAAATTTCAAAATGCTTAGAATTTCACTTTGAGAGCTTCTGAAGATGCGTTGGAGGAGGTTGTAGTATTCTATGCCAAAAATATCGCCAACGTCCAAGTATTAAGGGCTGGATCACCAATGAAAGGAGGGTCGTACTGTTTTGCAGAAGTGAGAGGAGACTTGGTAGATGCTTGTGGAATGGGTTCTTTCAAGACCTAAGCTCTGATACCATGTTGATTTTTCAATAATCTAAGTTAAGTATGAATTTCATTCCATTTTTAGCATTTAACCATAAATGTAAATGTTGCAGCAACCAAGACACAAGAAGTATCCTGGGAAACCCTTCTCAACAAGGGAAGAAAACCCAGCCAAATCCTTTGCTATATTCCTCAAGAGAAAGACGTTTACCACCAAGACAAACCCTAGCACACAAGAGGGTGATCAAACCCTAGAAGTCTAGCACTCAAGAGAGGTGCGCACTTTTCCCAAGTGAATGTACTTGCTGAAATTTCCAAACTAGTGTGTAGGATATGATTCCACAATGGGGAATATTCCTTTACTTATATTAGACTTGTCCTATAAAAATAAGTGTCTATTGGCACAACTGGGATGACCTATGTAAGTCACTTTATAATTAATATTAACCAGATTAATTATCTTTTACATTTATTACTAATCACATTAAGGTGGGGCCAACCTGTACCCTTTATATTACAATTAGGGTTACAGGCAGGTCTGACTCTTTAACAATATAGCAAGGGATTTGATACACCCACTAGTGCTCATCCACTAGGGGCACATCCATAGGGATGTCCATATCTCTGGATCACTGCATTACACAGAAGAACCAGATCTTCACACGTTCACTTGTGCTCATCCACTCTACAGATTTTCTTTCCCACTGCCTCACACAGGAGAATCATCTGGAGTTTCTCGTCAACTATGCTGCTTAGAGGAGGCTAATACATCATCTTCATTTCTTTTCACATGACTATGCACCAAAAACTTTGGGATTTCACACGTTCACCTTGTGCTTAGCCACATGCATGACTAACTCAACATATCGCCTTTCCCACTGGATAATCATTTGAAGTTCTTATCAACTCTCTGAATGGAGGATGTCAACTCTACATTCCAGATCTATCTCAGGTAGGAACCACATACCCTTCTTAGGGGCTTTCTCTCAGGTTTGTAATCTGGAGAAAGACTCACATAGCTGCAATGATCCACATCTCACAGGTTTGTAAGCTGGAGAATGTCTCACATAGATGAAATAATCAACATGTGGTTCCTATCTGAGATAGAGCTGGAACATAGATATGACCTCCTCAATTATGAGAGTTGAGAAGAACTCCAGATGATTCTCTGGTGAGAAAGGCGATCTGTAGAGTTGGACGTGCCTGTGGCTGAGCATAAGGTGAACGTGTGAAATCCCAAAGTGTTGGGTGCATCCTCATGAGAACATAAATGAAGATGATGTATTAGCCTCCTCTAAGAAAAAGAATTGACGAGAAACTCCAGATGACTCTCCTGTGGAATGCAGTGGGAAAGAAGATATGTTGAGTGGACGTGCCTGTGGACGAGCACAGGTGAACATGATCCTAGTGGTTGAGCACTAGTGAAGAAGTGGTTCTTATGTGTAATGCAGTGAGCCAGAGATATGGACATCCCTATGGATGTGCCCCTAGTGGATGAGCACTAGTGGGTGTATAAGGTCCCTTGCTATATTGTTCAAGATTTAGAACTACCTGTAACCCTAATTGTAATGTAAAGGGTATAGGTCGGCCCCACCTTAATGTGATTAATAATTAATGTAAAATATAATTAATATAAAAGATAATTAATATGGTAATTATTAATTATATTTTGAGTTATTGAGGTCGACCCTATTGTGCCAATAGACACATCATTTGATGTGACAAGTCTTATATAAGTAAAGGTGAATCCCCATTGAGGAAACACACTTATCATTATGTCATCTCATGATTTCAGAAGTTGTGTTATAAAATTATGAGAATTACAACACCCTCTTGTGTGCTAGTTTTGGTGATGGTGTGGAAGGTCTTTCTCTTGAGGAATATAGAAAATGATTGACTGAGTTTTCTTCCCTGGTTGAGAAGGGTTTCCCAAAATACTTCTTGTGTAATTGTGCATGGATATTCTTCTTGTGATCTTGGTTTTCTGCAACAGTTATGGTTCAAAGTAATTGTTAACAGAAAATTTAAAAGGAGCCATAGCTCACTGAAAAACTAACAAGTTGATCATCAAGAACATATTTCCCATTCCAATTATAGACGATCTCTTGGATGAAATTCATGGAGACAAGTTTTTCAATAAACTAGACCTTCGTTTAGGATACCACCAAATAAAGATGAAGGAGGTGAACAAACCTAAGAGAATTTTCCAAACACATGAAAGACATTATGAGTTTTTAGGGATTCCCTTTGGGATTTGCAATTCTCCATCCACCTTTTAGAGCCTCATGAACAATATTTTTTGACACTTCCTACACAAGTTTGTACTTATATTCTTTGATGATATATTAATATACAACACAACATGGGACTCCCATATAGAGCATGTTGATAGAGCCTTGCAACTCTTGTAGAACCACCAATTTCTCCTTAAATGTTCCAAATGTGATTTTGGGGCTTTAGAGGTTGACTACTTGGGTCACATTGTTAGTCAATATGGGGTGTGAGATGATCCCAATAAAGTTGTGGCTATGAAAAAATGGCCATGCCCTAAGACCTTGAAGAAATTTTATGGTTTCTTAGGAATTATAGGTACTACAAGAAGTTTGTGAAATATTATGGAAAAATTGCTACTCCTTTAACAACCCTTCTAAATAACATTTCCTTTATATGGAGTGAGGATGCTAAGAAGTCCTTCTCAACTTTAAAGGATGTCATGTGCACTACTCCAGTCTTAGTAGTACCTGATTTCACTAAGATTTTGTTTTGGAATGGTATGCCTCGGGTAGAGGTATAGGTGCGGTGTTGATGCAAGAAGGGTGTCCCTTGGAATTCACTCATAAACAATATTGTGACCACAATTTTGGAAAATTCACTTTTGCGAAATAGGTGATGGACATCCTTCATGCAGTTGAGACTTTAAGCCCATATCTCATCGAGAGGCTCTTCTAGATCAAGACCAATCATCATAGTTTGGAGTATTTTCTATAACATAGGTTATTGTCATTGGAGAAACATAAGTGGGTCACTAAGATGGTTGGGTATGATTATGAGATCATATATAAGAAAGGTAAAGAAAATGTGGTGGCTAATTCTTTATCAAGGCAATATGAGGAGGAAGGATCCCTCTTTTACTTATCCTTACTCGTATCTGATTAGCTCAATGAATCCCATCAAGAATGGATGAGAAATGATACAGTGGTTCAAATCATCCACAAGCTTAATGAATGTCCCAACCCTCCTAAGGGTTATAGATGGAAGAAAGATACCTTGAAGTATATAGGGTGCATTTTTCTAATGAAAATATCTTGTTTCAAACAAAGGGTGTTAGAGGAATTGCATTCATCACCTATTGCGGGTCACTCTTACTTTCATAAAATCTATGAAAAACCTAAGCGCTCTTTCTTTCAGGAAGGCATGAAAATATACATCCAAGCATTTGTAGTGACATGCGACATTTGTGAAAGAAACAAGGGAAAGATGGTGAATATTCTTGGGACATTGTAGCCATTACCAATCCCAACCACTATCTGAACTAACATCTACATGGATTTTGTAGTGGGTCTTCTGAAAGATGGTAACAAATCGGTCATTATGGTGGTAGTTGGTTTCCTTCCTAAATATGATAATTTGTGTGCCTTATCACACACATTTACACCCTCCATAATCACCCAAGTCTTCATCAATAAAATATTTAGTTACATGGCATGCCCCACTTTCATTGTGTCAGATTGAGATCTCACATTCACCAACAAATGTTTGTAGGATTTGTTTAAACTTTAGGGTACCTAGTTGAAAATGTGCATTGTGTATCATCCCCAAATTGATGGTCAAATATGAGTGGGAAACAATTGCTTAGAAACCTATTTGCAATGCTTTTATTTAGAAATATGCACCAATGGGAATTGTTACCTCCTGGGGAGGTACCCTATGATTTTTCACTTGGATACACCATTGTAAGCCCAGGAAGATGTAAGTTAAATCCGTGTAGGCCATGTAGGCAATATTGTAGTATGGACTCCTAGGCCTTTGTGGTCGACCATGCCTAGTCCTTCTAGTCCCCACTCTCATTTCCTTTGATCCTAGATAGGGTTGGAGGCCTTGAGGTGGATCTAGGTGGATCTATTTGGACACATGGTTTATGAGTGCCATGTTCTTTGTAAGGGTGATCACACTATGTAGGGATAGTCTAACCCATGGTCTTTCACACCTATGTATTTTCCCACATGATCATGTGTCTGGAGACTGTTTGCATCTCTTGGTCTTGATGCATTTATCATTTTACAGTTCTCAACATGGAAGTCAAACAATTCACAACTTTCACATTTTTTGAAGAAATTCACGAATCCCGATGCATGATGTGTACTTGACACCCCATGTCGAAATTTTTGAAAAAGGTTGGGTTATAAGCGAACATAAGTTGACGAAGGGTCACACATGCATAATTACCGATAAACGTGGCAAAAAGAGGGTAACTCCATGGTATGCAAGGATAAATTCAGTGGAAAAGGGAAAACAAATCGCACTCCAAACAAAACCCATGTGGTGGAATTTTTTAGTACATAAGTTTTTATGTGAATTCGACAAAAATTAAGGGGGGAAATAAAAAGGCATATGAAATTATATCCTAAGTGATTAAAAAGGAAAATTATTTTATAAAATTAATGGCTCCCCCTTTAACCCGAGTTTATGGCAAAGGGACAAAAGGAAAATATTATGGCATGGATCATTCACATTCATTAAAGTGAAATCATATAAAGGGAGCCACCAACACCCTAAAAGAGGAGCCACCACTATAAAGTAGCCGCTATATTAAAAGATTTGTCACCCATATAAACTAAGTCGTGGACAACTGTTGGACAAATCTCTTTGTCGTATGGTCAAAGTAATCGCCCCCTTTAATTAATTAAATCATCTCTATCTCTTGGCTATAGAAAAGTACTTAGTCATTGAAGCATAAAAATGGGTCATATGATCAAATGGAATGTTGGGGTTTCTCATTTCAAGACAGCCACTGCAATGTTCAAGCTAGTTACTAGCCTCATGTGGAGTTAGATATTTCATTCAAGTCAAATCAAACTCCTTAGTGGATTTTTTTTAGTGTAAAAAATTGTCAAAATTATTTTATTGTAATTGACTTAGTCTCCGACCTTTGTGGATGACAAGCCAAACAAATATTTTTAATTGGGAGAGGGAAACTAGCCGTTACAAAGAAAGTCTATAAAAGGATAGTCCCCCCTCCCATTTTGGTTGTTGTCGAATTGTAAGATCATTTATGCCATCGAATAAGAACTTTTATTTATAGTGCATTTTATGGGTTGATTCTTCTATGCTCTTTCTTCTTGGGTAAGTGTAAGAGTTCTTCATAGAGTAGGTATTGTTTTTTTCCTATTATTTTCAAGGCTATTGGATCAATCCATCGAGGGGCTACATAGTCACATGGAAGGAGAGGTCTAGTTGTTGTCTCATCTACTCCTTTGGTGGTGTCAAGTGGTTCAAATCCAAGTGTTAGACAAGCCCTTATCGAGGGTATCTTCAACAAGGATATCTCATTTCACATCCATGTTGATTTGATGGTTGGAGACCATCCCACTAGTGGAGCTTTCCTGGCAAGGTCCAGAAGCAATAAAACTATTCTAGACTAGAATGTGGGCGATAGTCCATCAACTCCAAACCCAACTTCTAGTCCAAATTCTACGATCGATTTAGAAAGGGTTGTGATCACAATCCGACACTCTAGAGGTAAGAGTAAGGAAGAGGTAAGCTTCACTAATTCAACGAGCTTTATTTTAAAATACAAACAATCTCTTTTAATTTTTCCGCTTTAAAAACTAAAAAATTATAAAAAAACAAAACAAAAAAAATATTTATCCTAGATTGCTCTTAAAATTTTATCTTTCATAGCTAGCGAACCCTTGGGGATTTTGTCTCTAGAGTTATCTCTACCCCAAGGCCATTTAACCACTCTTTTGCATTATTTTGTTGCTTTATCTTATGAATCTTGAGTGGTTTTATTTTGTTGGTCTGCATTATTTCTGTTAGTTATTTATCATTCGAGATAAGTTAACTTAAATAATTAACTCCTACCTTCACCTCTATATCGCATAGGCATTAGTATACTAATTTCTGGGTGAATTTATTGTGTTAGGGAAGCCTCCCAAAGTCCTTTAGCATAGGATTTGGGCTTGAACATGAAAGGACTTATGTTGCAGTGACATTGGGAACTTGTCCTACGTGGTACAATACCACTTATCATGGTGCTACCATAATGACACCATATGGAATTTTCTATGGCCAAAAACCTTTATTGGTGGCTTCCTATTTACCAAGAACCTCCAAGGTTCATGAAATGGATCACATGCTTCATAGCAGAGAAACCATTCTCCTCACACTTAAGGAATTTGTTTCTAGAATAAAGAAGAATGAAGAAACAAGATGACTAACATTGCTCATAGTGTTCTTTTGTAGAAGGGGATCATGTGTTTCTTCACCTTCAACCCTATAAAAAAACATCCCTAAAAAAAAAATCCACCAACAACTTGGAAAAGTTGCCTACAAACTAGAACTTCTAGCCCACTCCAAGATACATCTAGTGCTTCATGTGTCTTATTTGAATAAGGTAGTGGGATCAGATTACAGGGTGCAAACTATCCTGCTAGAAATTGACAATGAAGGGTCCATTTGGATCCAACCAGAAGTAATATTGGCTACTAGAGACCATCAATTGCACTAGAACATGAATCGATAAGTATCGATCTAATGGAAATATATGAAACCAAAAGGTGACACATGAGAATCAACAATGATTCTACATCAATTTCAACACCTCCAGTTGTGAGGACAATGCTACCTTTTAAGGGGGAGGGCATGTTAGCTCCACATAGGTTGGATTGTTTTCCTTCCTCCTTCTAGAGTCGTATTTGTTGGTGGTCGAAGTGTCCCTCTCAACATTAATGGGTCCACACTAGTAAGAAGTCCCAATTAGACCACTCCCCATTTGGTATAGGGAACCCATATAGATTATGACCCGACAACCATTACTGATTTTGGGTTTACCAGTTAGTCCATCGATTGGGGTTTTCTAATCTAATAAAATAGAAAGAAGCTAATCTGAGATGAATGAATGCAAATGCAAGTGTCTAAACATACCAATAGAATTGATGAAGCAAACATAGAACCAAACATATCACCATCATTATACCCAAAAATAAGTTGATTGTGAAAATAAATGAAGAAATATGAGTAAATAGCTGCAAAACCCATAATAGCCTAATATTAAACAACTAATTACAACCCCGTGCCCAGAAGTTTAGACAAACATTTCCAGAAAACATAAATAAGAATGAAAACTCTAAACATGAGACAATATATAGTGCAAATGACATTCTTATGAAAACCCTAATGCTCAAGAGATACACAAGAATAATCCACGACATATGCAACACATGAATCAAAACTCTCCATAAAATGCTTGGTCAAAGGTGGCTTATCCTTATTAAAAAGTTTCAGTATAAATACTTCAAATCGCCCAAAGCCAAAATCTCCTTCTTCTTTGAGTTTCTATCATTTATAGCAATTTACAAAATAAATTCCCTCTCTTGGACTTGTGTCCAAGTGGAAATTTTAGTTTTATTCAAGAAACTACCCCTCTCTTTCCCTTGTGGCCAAGTGGTAGTTTTAGTTTTTTTCAAGAAAATACCCCTCATGTTCTTGACCTTCCAAATTATATAAATTGTCCTTTTACATATCTGTCCCTTTTCTCCAAGAGGACTTTATTATGTTTAACTTTATATTATATTTGGTACCACCTCTTTCCCTGTTTGACCATTTGATACATGCTTGAGGAGAATGTCCAAATGAATAATAAGAAAATAATTTGTTTTCCTTTGGAGTAATAATGAGTATAACTCCTTTGCCTTAGGTTTGTTGATAGGCATGTATAACTTATGTGGCTCCCTCTGAAGGATAAACATCTTCCTTTGATCTTAACCTGTCT
>CBVK0100387147.1:0-15824 GCA_900067695.1 Picea abies | reverse complement strand
TGACTTTAACATCACAGAGTGGCTTAACAACACACTCCGTCACCAACTGTCCTACACCTCAGGGACATAAAGTGGAGATATTGTGGTGAGTGGTACCTCATTAAAAAAAGGCACAAATCCAATTTTTTATGTCTTTCATATCACCATAATATAGAAACGAATTAGTATGGGAGATGTTGTGGGTTTTTATAACCATATAATATGGTTATACCATTTAACAAGGATCACACCACATATATTTTAAAATGTGTTGTATTTAAAGTTTTAAAGGGGCACAATATATGTTATGTGGTTGTAATATATATTACAACAATATTTTATTCCATGACATACCATATGGTTGGTAAACCCAATTTTATGGGTATCAAACCTATTAAAATATGTGCGCCAAGTACATGTGGGTCGAAAAACTTTGGATATGGTTTATTTTAAACCATATTTAAAATCATATCCATATATTTTGTAACAAACACAGATTTCGATGTCCATATATTTTGTAACAAACACAAATTTCGATGCTAAAAAGGATGGGTTGTTGGGATTTGATCCCACAACTACCATTTATATATGCAAAAGATTTATCCAATGAGCCATAGTTCAGATTTATGTTGAATATGCAAAGATAATCCATTTATCCATAAAATCCAACGAGCTAGCTAATCTTTGGAGGTCATTTTTTGGAGCTACGCTCAACCTTTTTTGATGTTGTTTGTTGCATTGGGTTCCTGAGACAAAGAAGAACACAGATGAGTCAATCAAAGAGCCAATTGATGTATTTTGTATGTACATTTTGAGCATTGAATATTAATAAAGAAGCCTCCCCCACTAAAGACAGGGCCAGAGATGTAGGAAACTTTCCCGAACTTCGTTAACAAGTTTTGGCATTATGGTTTTTTGTTCTTAATGCTCATATTCTTCTCTTTGATTTCTAAATGGTAAATAAAATCATGAAAAATACTTAACCAAGTCATTTAAAAGATCATTTTGGATCATCCATTTTAGCATACCAAGCTCGGTTATCTTGCTTAAGACTATAAAGAGATTTCTTAAAGTGACAAACAAGGCTAGATTCATTCTAGACATAGCCATGAGGTTGTTCCATGTAGATTTATTCTTGCAAATATCCATGCAATAAGGTGGATTTAACATCGATATAATGGACCTCCCATTTATGTGAGACAACAAGGGAAAAAATAAGGGGAATGGAATTCATTTTGGCTACAAGGGAAAAGGTTTCATTATAGTCAATTCCTCCAACTTGGGAAAATCCTTTGGCAACTAACAGAGCCTTGTGTCTTTCAACACTTCCATCTAATGCATACTTATTTCTATATACCCATTTACATTTGACAAGTTTTCTTCCTTTCGGAAGAGTTACAAGATCCCAAGTATCATTTGCCATTAAAGAACGATATTGTATCCCAATCTGGATGACCTGAAGCTTCTACAAATGCATTTGGATTATCAGTATCTGAAACTTGAGCCAAAAGAGAAGAGGATCGTTGGAACTTTGAATGTGTCCAACCTTGATCTGAAGGATCATCGACAAGATCACCAACTTCTTCTCGTGTTGAACATACCCATCTAGGAAGTGATGGAGCTAGATTTGGTGTTTGTTCAAGTTCAAAGGACTCATCTGGAGGAAGGTGAGCAAGAATAGGTGGATTTTCATCCTCACTTTCATCATCTGAAGAAGAATCTAGAACAAAATAAGGCACAAACATTGAAGACGGCTCACAGGCCGAAGAAGGAACAAATGTTAAATTAGGCTCGCAGGCCAAAGAAGGCACAAACGTCGAATTAGTATGGCAAGCCAAATACATGGAAGTGACTTACATCTGGTTTAATTTTAGTCCAAGCTTCTTCAGCTATTATATTTTTAAAAGCCTTTGTGGGAGTGCAATTTACTATGTAATTTTTACAGTTGATGGCTTCCTCCCAATACTTTAGACTTAATCCCTTAGATTGGATCATACAATTAGCCATTTCTTTTAATGTGCAGTGCTTTCTCTCAAAAAAACCATTTTGTTGTGGTGTATATGAAACAATGTGTTGCATTTGGATTCCCTGTGTAGTGCAATACCTTGTAAAATTATTGTTCACATATTCGCCTCCATTATCTGTTCTTAACCTTTGATTTTCATGGCCATATTGCTTTTCTACAAGGGCCTTGTAGGCCAAAAACTTGTCAAAAAAATCACTCTTAAGTTTTAAGAAGTAAACCCAAGTACGTCTAGAAAAGTCATCAATGAAAGTTAAGAAATACTCGCACCCAAAAAAAGAAGGAGAAGAAAATGGACCACACAAATCCTTGTGAACAAGTTACAAAGGGCCTGAGGTGTGCCAAGAGACATATTTGTCAAAACTGCCTCGGTGATGTTTTTCGAGAACACAACCATCACAAACACCATCTCTGCATGAAACAGGAGGAAGACCAGTCAATATCTGTTGATTATATAGTTGATGCAATGAGAGATGTTATGGGACTTACTGGTAAATGCGGACATAAACAGATCTCCCTAGATCTCCCTAGATCTAGAAAAAAACACAACAAAATATGATGTTTTCCCTAATCTCTAACTATTGAGTTTACTAGCTAACAAGGGATAGGCAACATATCATTTAAATGTCGCTTTCTCTTTCCCTTGTCATCCAAGCACCACTCCAATGCTCCTGTGATATTGAATATGCAAGGTAACACAATCCAACCAAAGTGAAAGAAATCCAATATACTCAACAATAACTTATGCATGTGATCAAGGAATCATACAATAAAACAAAGCAAGTTTTATGGGAAAGAAACATATCACTGTATCATATTAAAATGAAAGTGGAGATTACAACCAAAGCCTTGATGTTGCAAGGTCCCCTCTTGATGACCCTTTTCTCCAACACACACACTTTCTCCAACCTTGAATGAAGAAGATTCACAATGACTTGATGAACTAAGATGAAGCCCTCAAGTATAAACTAAAGTAGAATTCCTCATCCAATTCTTAGCCTATTCAATATTAATCTTGCTTGAATCAACCTTCACTGACCTTAGCCTTTTCCATGAGAAATCTCTCTTTATATAATGTGAGGGAGATATGGTTGAAGAGATTAGGATGATCCCACAAAATCAGAGAAGTGAGTAATATCCCAACCATACAGATGCCACCTTACCTTCTAGAACTTTCGTGAAACTTAACCTTTTCTTAGTCTTTTGATATCATCACACCCTAACTGTAGGGAATCCTGCTGAGATGTCACTTCTCATATTTAGGGCAAGGGGAAATGATTAAGCATCATCACACCCTGCATATGGTGCAGCCTGCGACGACCTTCCTTAATAGGGTTTTTGAGAAGAGAAAGTCAGTCACTTTCCTCATGAAGAAAGGCTCTTTTTGGGAACATGAACACATGTTGTCAATGGATCACTGGGGTGACCAAAATAAAGTGTAACAGAATGCCCCCCAAAGTATGAATATGGAACTCGTGACAACTGAAATACTTTGTAGAATGTGTGTGTCGGAAACAAGGAGCACACCGATCGGGGACCTGCAAAAGTCAAGCATCAACATAATAATATATCATTGTCTGAGGTAGGCATCCCCATACATATATTAAAAAATGTCAAATGAGTCATGACCACTAAACATACATCGTGGATCCACGTCACTGTGAATTGACATAGCCACCAGAAATGCATTGTGGATCTATGCTCTAAAAAGACTAAGATTCAGACATAGCCACAAGACATACAAAGTGGATCTATGTGTCAATACAAATCATGAATACTCCATCACAACCTATACCATAATGGGATGATCCAGGGTATTCAATTCCATCTTCCTTAAGTATGAATCTAACCATGCAATTACAGGTGCTAAGGTCGAACATGGTAGAAACCACTTGATTACTGGTCAATGATGAAAACTGTTAACAAGTGAGAGGGAAATCACCATTAATGTCAATGACTCCCAAGGTACCCCAGTACAATCCAACGAATGTGAATAAATGAGTTTAATTTGAACACTTGATGGAATCTTCCAATAAGGGGTCAATGTTGTGAACCCAGTGTTGAAAGCGAACAAACTTGCCATGGAGGCATGAAGGTTCTAAGGTACTGAATGATTTCTAAGTCTTGTTCTTAGATAGTGAGTTGGAGTCGACAGGAAAAGAGTCATCACAGGAGGGCCTTGATGTATCCCCCATCAATGACCCCCCATCAATGACACAAAATAAGTAACAAATTCGAGGTGGATCAGAGTGTGAAGTGATTTGAAACTGACACAAGGAAGGCCGACATGGTAGAATATTTATGACTGCAGATGACCGACTCGATGGAAGGCTTGTTGAGGTATGACTTCTATTGAGCATATGAATGACACGAAAATGGTCTTGACAACATTGACTCAAGGAGGACCCTACATATGGACATGCAGATGGTCAAACGAGAGACAAATGGATTTACCAACCCGGATTCAATGATGAAGGGGGGTGTCATGTTCAAGAGTGACTATCATTGCCACTAACATAGATACAGAGACACATTTATTTCTCAATTTCCCCCCACCATTTCTGGTGAGTACCTCTTTATTTTTACACAATCTTGAGGAGGATAACATATGCTTATTGATGCAAGTTCATCCTTTGGATGAGTCCCTCGGAGTACATTTAACGAACCCTAAGAAGAAGTGTCTTGGTCCCATATGGGTCTTTCGTTGTTTGTTTAATGAGTCCAAAGAGAGAAAACTCGAGGGTTTTCATGTTTAGAGAGTCTGAAAAACACTTAAAGAGAACTCCAACAATTCCTTTTTCATAAATTAATCTGATGAGAGTGAAAAAGTGATAACCTACCACTCATCAAATGTTTTCTTCAAATACTTTTACGAGTGTGAAAAGAACAAGGTCGCTCGACAATATTTTCATTTTTACGGAGCGTGAAAAGATCTTAAAGGATACTCCATAGGTTTTGTTTTTCATGTTACCATTACGAGTATGAAAAAGTGACAAAAGTATACTCAGCTACATTCTCATTGATTTACGAGCACGAGAAAGAACAAAAACCAAGATCAAAGTTTTTCCTGAAAAACTCTAAAAGGATATGTACCTGTGTACAAAATGCATCGAAAACAAACCAAAAAATGAATCCTTGATTCAACGGTTCACTCTTAGATTCCTTATCTGCAAAAAATCAAACACTTGCAAGTTCAATATGAATTTAGGGTTTAGGTGAAACATATAAAATAATTATAAAATAAAAATGAAAAAGTAAACAAGTAATAAAAATGGGTAAAATCTTCATTTTACTATTCCATTTTTATTTCACCCAAACTTTGTTCCAAAACCCCCTATTTACCTCAATTTTCCACTACGGATTGTGGAAGGCATGATTGATCATTCGATGAATCATCTCTGCAGAATAGGTAATTTTCATCTCTTTCAAATTTTCATGGATCAAAATTTTCTTTTTATTGGTTAAAAATGACTTTTTGAGTTAAGTTTTCAAAGGTACCTTTGCACAGAGGTCATCGCAGGCGCCCTATATCGTGCCCTGCGATGACCTAGGGTCATTTCAAGAGTCATTAAAGTTAGACTATGATGAATCCACACTGTACAAATGCCCAAGATTGCGACGTGCACATTTCAAAAATATTTTTGAGATGTATTTCCCAATAAAAAGTTTCTAGGGAGAAGATGAATATGCTAATCTCTCTTTAATGTTTCATTGTGGGGTTTTCACGATAAAAATGTTGGAATGGCAAGAGAGAGAGCATGAGGAAAAATAACACTTTGTCAGGAATGACTCAAGAATGGTAATTTCCCTCCGACAGTGTGGACTATTAAAATTATTCAATATCCAAGGCATGAGGGCTCAACTGAGATTACTCGAATACCTAGTTCACATGTGGGATGTGAACGAACAAGCGTTCCATGTGGGTACTCACATTCTTACTATATATATCGAGGATATCTACTTCTTGACCGGGATATCTTGCCATGGGTCTCGAGTTACGCTTACAGGTAGTAGGGGAGGTGACGAACCTATGAGCCACTATATCAGTGCACATTGTGTGCTCAGTACTCGGAAGCATAGAGGTAAAGTTTCTATAAGAGACGTTTGAGACTTGACCCTACAGACCATTCTCTACATCATCACACGCATGGCAGGGAGTGAAGCTCCCCATATGTCTCTTCATATATATTTCCAGTATGCACTGGAATGTATGGAGCCCCGAGTTTTCAACTGGTGTGATGGGGTTATCAGAAGCATGAAAAAACAATTGACCAAGTGCAGGAGTGGTGAGCTAAAATAGTTTGGATACAATTCAATTTTGGTGTACTTCTTCCTAGAGAGGGTCCCATGTTTACGCTTGCAGGTGGAGTGGGGTATACCTGCCCCACAAGATCGAAGAATAAATAGGTGGGTCAACCTCATGTCACGTCGTGTAACTGGTCCTATCGTTAAGTATACCGATGTTTTCTTTGACTAGTTGAGGACCTAGACGCTCATGGTTGATGACTATGCATATGCCAGGGTAGAATTTTGTGGAGACTCAGACCTAGTTCTTCCTAAAGTTTCCCAATGGGGGGACATACGTAAGAAGGAAATTTTTGTTTTTATGATGTTTTGTGATTTTTTAATACACAATATTTTTTATGTTTCTTTATTTGATGACTAATTAAATTCTCTTTGATGATGCAGACATGGGACCTTATTGTCCTCCTAGTTCATCCCCGATCCATAGGTGAGGGGAGAGATATGACATAGCAGGAGCAGCTGTCGTTGACTACGAGATCCTAGAGTAGAATATGGAGGGGCTCACGATGAACATCCCTGATGCCTCCATCGACGATATCTCGAGGCATTATCAACACCATACAATGAGCGTGTCTTCTTCCATTGGTCGACTGCTCCATAGAGTAGCATGGGCAGTTGCATGTTATAGAGAGAAACATCATTGATGCTCTATTTGTATATGAAGCCATGCACTTCTCATTTTTGATATTTTGGTCTTTGGACAAAGACATTTTTTGTAAAATTTTTATGGTTATATATATATATATATATATAAACAATCATGCTTATTTTAAACTCTTTACAAAGAACTCAATGACAATCATAGTAATGCAGGGAGGTAAGCAGTAGAATACTCAACATCAATCACACACATTAAATATACAGAGACAGATAGTTCCTGAGTAAACCCATAAAGGGAAAAACCTCTTCTTCTTGATATGATAAGTAATCTTTATTTTCTGTACATTATCATTCTTATGAGCACCATCTCATTGTGAGGTTACCACCTCTGTTTTTCAAGCTGCAACTTGCTGAGAGCACCAAATCTCTAGTTTCTCTAGCACCCACTAGAAAGAAGCACCAAATCCCTAGTTTCTTTAGCACCCATTAGAAGGAAGCACCAAATCCCTAAGTGTTCTAGCACCAACTGGATGGAAGCACCAACTTCTAGTTGCATAGGCACCGACCTGTATAACAAAAAACAATAGTTCTCCCTTGCACCACCTTGCCACCCTGGTTTTTCTGGCTGCAACTAGATGGAAGTTACAAATCCCTATGTTCAAGAACCCACTTGAAACTTTGAGAACACCAATCCTCCTTGGCACCTCCCTACCACCCTGAAATATAAATCTTTTCTTTCTTGAATTTATTACAGCGATACATCATTTTTCTATGGCTTACCAGTCTCATCATTGTTCTGCTACACTGCTCTGCTCTGCTTGCATGCTTACCAGTCTCATCATTGTTCTGCTACACTGCTCTGCTCTGCTTGCATAAATGTCTCTTTTCTCACCCCACTTGCACTTTCTGTTCTCCTCTCTTTTATGCTCTGTGTGTCATCTACATTCTATACGCTATGCCTCTTCTATGCATTTCAACTGCTGCACACAATCTGCTTCTACTCGCATAAATCCCTCTCAACAACAACCATACATATATTCTTTGTTATGTGTTTTTATATATTCTTTATGCATCAACTACCTCCTCTATGCAATGCCTCTGCATGTTCTTCACTCCATCACCATTCTTCCCTACAGGTTGTTCACCACCTCTCTTCCATACGACCATGTGGCTCACTAGAAGAATTCCTTCACTTCTCTGTTGTGCATCTCACTCCCACGTCGAGTCCTCAGAATTCCTTCACTTCTCTGTTGTGCATCTCACTCCCACGTCGAGTCCTCTATGTGATCATCATTCGAACTCTTCATCTACTCTGGCCATTAGCTCCATGCGTTCATCATCATTGGTCTTATCCTGAGATTCTCTGCCTTCTCTGGCAGTGTGAATCTTCGTCTTCTCTATCACATTCAATCTTATCCTCTCTGTTGCAGTTACAGTCTTTGACACTTTTCCATCTGTCAATTGTTTCTATGATCAGTCTTCATTCCATTGGAAGTTACCTCAAGACTCTTCAGCTCCTCTGGCGATCAACCTGCATATCCTCTATTTCTATGGCCGATTTCATCACTGCGTTCTGGAGGTTACAGCCAATCAAGTATGCATTCTTTGGCTTCTAAGGCCTTTCTTTCATGTGACCTCTAGCTGTGACTTGGGGCCATGAACTAGGGTGCTTCATGATTTTTCATTTCATGATCTTCTGCTGCGAGTTGCCTTGAATATCCCAACTCTCGAAATCTGAAATACTCCATATCTAATTAATAGTCTAGATCTTTCCCTTTGATCGACGGCTGTGATCAAATCGTGACTTCATGTTTCACGATTTCCTGCTATGAGTTTCCTTGAGTTTCTCAACTCATGAAACTCTGAGGTGGATCCTGGCAACACTAGCTCCTTCCCTTTTCTTCCGCTGATGTGACCACTGGCTGTGACCACAACCCTATTCAAAAAGGCATTTTGTGATTTCGGTGATCTCCATTGTAAATCCTAGTGATGTGCTATCTCCTCCCTTAACCTTCATCAGTGTGACCACTAGCTCTAACCAAGGGCTAAGCAAGAGGGGTGCATCGTGATTTCTCATATCGTGAACTCTGACTATGAGTTTCCTCGAAACTCCCAACTCACGAAACTCCGAAATGCTTTATATCAGATCAACAGTCAGGATCTCTTGGTGATCCAACAACTCATATCATTTCATGAATTCACATAACATGAGCTCGAGGATGGCTTTTGGCCATTATCCTCTTCACATTTATACTAGATCTGATGGTTTCTAGTCCTACATGCTCTGATTCAATGGCTGAGGTATAATCTCCTCCTTTGCGTGCTCCTCCTGTATGGACTCTGATTGATGACCATCGGGTATTCGGGATTGGTTATCCAATGACCACCGTTGCTCCTCCTCCTGAGCTTATGCATCCTCCCAACTTAGAATAATTTCTAAGTGTTGAAGGTTTTGCGACCTTTGATCCTTTTGCAAGCCTTGATGTATGGGACTCATCTGCGCTTCGAAGAATGCTATCTTTCTTGAGCTTTGGTAATGGTCCTGGCACACACTTGCGATCTGCATGCAACTCTGCGTTATTCCTCCTGAGCTTCTTGAGCTTGCTCTTCTGTTTCTTTGCTGTTGTTCTTTCTATGCACACTTTGCCTGTAAACCTGCCAACATCACTACTGTTCTTGCCATCAATGAAAAGTACATATTTTCTTTAAATACTTTTATGAGCATGAAAAGAACAAGGTCACTTGGCAATATTTTCATTTTTAAAGAGTGTGAAAAGATCTTAAAGGATACTCCATTATCTTTGTTTTTCGTGTTTACCAATATGAATTCGAAAAAACGACAAAAGACTACTCGATTACATGCTCACGGTTTCATGAGCATGATAAATAAATAAGACTTTGCTCAGAGTTTTTCCTGAAAAACCCTAAAAGGATCTGTACATGCAACAAATATATAAAGAAAAACCAAAAAAGCGGACCCTTGTTCCAACGTCTCACCTCTAGACTTTTTCAATCTACAAAAATCAAACACTTTTAAAGTTGTTAATACTTTAGGGTTTGGATAAAGCATAAAAATAATATAATATGCAAATGAAAAGCGATAAAAGTCAATAAAATAGGTAACAAACGACATTTTACCATTTCATTTATAACTTTGCCCAAATATTGCTCCAAATCCCTTTTTCACCTCGATCTTCAACTATTGATTGTGGAGTGCACATCGGATCATTTCACGAATTGTCTTCACAAAAGAGGTAATCTCCTTCTCCTTCATCTTTTCATGGTTTTAAAATTGATTTTCATTGGTTAAATTTATGTTTTGGGTTGATTTTTTAGGGGATACCCATACATTGAGGTCATTGCAGGTGCCCTATATTGGGAACCACGATGATATAGGATCATCATAGGTGAACCTACAGGTAAGGTGAGGTGATGTCACACTATGCGAATGCACAGGCCTGCGGTGACCGTAACCCAAAATTTAAAAAGATAAACCCAACAAGGGAAAACCCCGAGGAAAGAAAATTGTGTTTATGATCTCTTTTTACAGTTTCTTGGCTAGTCTTCCTTGGTCAAGATGTTGGAATGGCATGAGCGAGAGCATGAATAAGAATATTACTTCATCAGGAATGACTCGAGAACAATTATGTCTCTTTGACAGTGTGGGTTACTAAATTTATTCAAGATTCAAGGCATGAGGGCCCAATTGAGACTACTTGAGTACTTGGTTCACATGTGGGATGTGAATGAGCAGGAATTTCACGTGGGCACTCACACACTCACTATAGATATAGAGGATATCTATTGCCTGACAAGACTATGTCATCGTGGTTCACGAGTGACACTTACATGCAACAGGGGCGAAGGTGAGCCTATGAACTACTACGTCTGTCATCATTATGTGCAGGGTACCGAGAAACATAGCGATAAGGTAGCTATCAGGGATGTATGAGATTTTCCTTTGCAAACTATCCTCTATACTATTACTTGCATGGCAGGGAGTGAAACTCCCCACATGGTTTTACAGAGCCATTTTCAGTATGCATTGGAATGTATGAAGCCCAGAGCCTTCAGCTAGTGAGAAGGGGTCCTAAAACGCATGAAGAAAAAACTTACCAAGTGCAGAAGTGGTGGGTTAAAACAATTTGGATATGGGTCTATTTTGGTATACTTCTTCCTAGAAAGGGTCCCTATCCTACACTTACAGGTGGAGTGGGGTATACCCGCTGTATAGGATCCGACGATGAAGAGGTGGGTAGATCTCATGGCTCGACATGGAGGTGGTCACATCGTCAGGTATGATGATGTATTCTTCCAATGGCTGAGAAATCAGTTGCTCATGGTCAAATATTATGTGTATGTCGAGCTGGATTTCCATGGAGATCCAGAACTAGCTCTTCTCAAAGGTTCCCAGTGGGGGGACATAGGTAAGAAGGAAATTTCGTTTATATAATGTTTTTATTATTTTTAATGATATAAAATGTTTGTTGTGTTATTTATCCGATGAATAATCGAGTTCTCTTCAATAATGCAGATGTGGGACCTTATCATCCTCCAGGTTCATCCCTGATATATAGGTGGGGAGAGAGAGGTGATGTAGCAAGAGTAGTTGCCACAGATCTAGAGGTCATAGAACATAACCTGGAGGGGTTGACCATGCACATCCCTGATGCTACTATGGATAAGCTCCTGAGGCATTACTAACACCACACAGTGGGCGTATCTGCCTTCATCGATTAACTTCTCCATAGAGTAGCACATGCAATCACTTGTTTTAGCGAGAAACATCCTTGATGATTTTTGTGTATGAAGCCACGAGCTTCACATTTTTGATATTTTGGTCTTCAGACAATTTTTTTTTTTGTAAACTTTTATCATTATGAATATACGACTCCTACCAACTTACTTGTTTTATATACAAAGTGTGATTGGATTTTATAAATGTCTCAAATGTCTATCTAACACATAATTAGCCAAAGCATTTATTAATGTATTTAGGCATCTAGGAATGTGTTGTTATTCAATGTAATCAAAATGTCATTCCAAGAGGCGAATTTGTAAATATACCCTTAATAACGTAGGAATTTGAATTCAGTAAACACTACTCAACTATAGGACTACTAACTGCGAATCGAGTCGTACAATAAGATGACAGATTTCAAGTGTCACAACATCGGTCAATAATTCGATAACTATGTTGTTTTCCACAATATTGTTAGTTGCACGACCAAGGAAAACACCATGTAGACTAATGAATTCATTTGTAGCTGCATAGATTTCCCAAGAAGTGGATGCTAAGTTCTGAGTACTGTGACTAGTTCCATCAGCAAAGACAATGTAGGGTAGCAAAGACACTAACATCTGCAAACCAAGCACAACGCATGGTAACAAGCTGAAGGTTGAAACCAAATAACGAAAAAGAACACAAAAGTATGATACGCTAAAAGTACAAGTACTCATGCAAAAATGACTTAAGAATAGTACTTCTTTAAGTAAATCCCATTTTGGGGTTCACTCAAAGGGATTCCATCATAATCGAACATCTCATAATCTCCCTTATCCATCACATGTTTGACAATTTAATGACCTTGCAACATGGCCTCGAATTTACCGACCCCTAGCAAATCATGATCTTGTTTGTAAAGAAGAATTAGATCACCTTCATAAAAAACATGTGGCTTGGCATGTTTTTCATATTGGCATTTAACACATTTCTTCTGGGTTTCAATAACTAAGGCAACATCAAAACATGTCTTGTCTAGTTGCATCAAATACAAATGACACTCTTCTTCGATAGAGGTACTAGGGAGAAGTTCAATGGCCAGTTTCAAAGATAGTATTTCACATTCAATCAGAAAGATAGATTCGATACCATAAACTATATGGAAAGGTGTAAATCCTGTGGCAGACTTAACGGATGTTCGATAGGCCCATAATGTTGAAAACAACATGGTGTGCCAAATAGTCTTATGAATTCATATCATCTATCGAAGCATAGTAATGAGAACTTTGTTAATTTATTCAGCCTAACCATTGGACTGTGGATAATAAGGGGTTGAGTTTTCATGGCGAAGACCCAATTTTTTAGTAAGTTCAGACATCATTAAATTTTGAAAATGGCTACCATGATCAGTAATGATAGCTTTAGGGACACCAAACCGAGTAATGATATGATTGAATATGAACAATGTTGTAGTTTTCTCGATGTTATCAAATGTAGGCATCACCTCGGCCCATTTAGTGAAATAGTCCACAACTACGATGATGTATCCATGCCCCCCAACCGAGTGAGGGTTACATGTCATTAATTCAATGTCCCATTTGGAAAATGGACCAATGAAAACTACGAGATGTAAAGGAGCATGATGAGATATTATCTTGTTATTATAAGTTTGGCAAGCATGGAATTTTTGAATAACAGTAACACAGTCCCTAAACAAAGAAGGCCATAAATAACCTGCTCATAAGATCTTTTGGGAAGTGGCATACCCGTACATATGACCACCACATGCTCTGGAGTGATAGTCATTAAAATCTTTCTCACCTTCATCATAAGTAAGACATCGTCAAAAAATGGAGTCAATACCGCGACGATAAAGGGTATCACCGAGAATGATGTATTGACGGGCTTGATACTGTATACAATGACGATCTGTACTAGACAAATCAGACCGAAAAGTTTGAGTATGGAGATAGATAATAATATCTCTGTACCATACGTCATTAGAACTGATAAGAAAAAGGGATTCGTCAAGTAAGGAATCCTCTGCCACATTTTCTGTCTCAGTGGAGGGAAGGTCACATATTAGTTCGGTGAAAAACAAAGATTTCTTTGACTTAGCGAGTTCGAATTCCAAGTCAAACTCATGGAGAATCACTATCCATTTGGAGCTTTTCCCCCTAGAAATTTTTGGGTAAGGATATGTTGCATGGGATTGCAATCGGAAATAATAGTGGTTCTACGTAATAAGATATAATGACAAAAACGTTGGACATATTGAACGACTGCCAAGGCCAGTTTCTCCACATGTAGGTATTTGGTCTCGGTAGTCGTGAGACTATGAATCAAATAGTATATCACATGTTCGTCATCCGAATCATCCTCTTGGAGTAATACCATAGCAATCGTATATTTCAAATCAGCTAAGTAGGGGAAGTAATCCCAACTATAATCAGGGGGAAACAGTAATGGTGTACGGGTTAAGGATACTTTCAAAGCTTCGAAGGCTTTGTTCATAGTATCGTCCCATATGAACTCGTAGCCTTTCTTGAGTAGTTGAGTGAAACCTTTCGTCAGTTCAATGTAATTGGGGATGAAATGACACAAAACGTTTTCCTTCCTCTACAAACTTTGGAGTTGGCAGAGGGTGGAAGGAGGAGGTAGATTAAGGATAGCCTCAACCTTCAAGGGGTTTACTTGAATCCCATGTATTGACACGATAAAACCAAGAATTCAATCGGACTCCACACAAAAAACATATTTGTGTGGGTTCAAACGGACACGGTAATAACGACAACGTACGAAAATGTCCCTTAAGTGTGTCGAGTGATCTTGGTGACGCATGGAATACACTGGTAGATTGTCAAGATAGGGTTGCACAATGTGCTTAATATTGTGGAAAGCATAATACATAGCGTGTTGAAAATTCGTGCCAACATTCTTGAGACCAAAGGGTAATTCTTGGTAAGAAAAGGTTCCCCAAGGGCAAATGAAAGTCGTCTTGTGTTGGTCTGTAGGTAAAATATTAATTTGATTATAGCCGGAGAAACCATCCATCAAGGAGAAGATTTCATTTTTGGCACAGTAGTCAACGATCTGGTCAATGAAAGGGCTCGGGTAATTGTCCTTAGGACAAGCCTTATTGATGTCCCTATAATCTACACAAACGCGGATGATACCTTGTCTCTTATTCACCGGAACTAGATAGGATACCCAATCCGTCAAATCCATAGGATAGATAAATCCGTCTTTAAGAAGTTTTTCAACTTCAAGCTTGATAGTAGTGGATTTACGTGGATGGATTGGGTGAAGTCTCTGCCAAACAAGTTTAGCATCCGGATATGTCTTAATCTCATGCACGACAATATCAGGATCGATACCTAGAATTTCTTCATGTAAAGAGATCACGAAATTATTGGAAAATGGATTTATAAGTGGAGACCTCATCAGCATAACATGAGGCTCTGAAATGACAATTCTCCATGACTATGGGTTTAATGGATATGTCGAGAGGGACAGTAGGTGAAATGTTGCTCAAGTTCCCTAGTATGGTCACCAATTATTTTATGGGACTTATCGGTAAATGTGGACATAAACATATCTCCCTAGATCCACCTAGATCTATAACAAAACACAATAGAATATGATGCTTTCCCTAAGCTCTAACTATTGAGTTTACTAGCTAACAAGGGATAGGCAACATACCATTTAAATGTTGCTTCCTCTTTCCCTTGTCATCCAAGATCTAATCTAGTGCTCCTGTGATATTGAATCTACAAGGGAACACAACCTAACCAAAGTTAAATCAATCCAATATACTCAACAAGAACTTGCGCATGTGATAAAGGAATCATACAATAAAACAAATCAATTTTTATGGGAAAGAAACATATCACTGTATCATATTAAAATGAAAGTGGATATTACAACCAAAGCCTTGAGGTTGCAATGTCCCCTCTTGATGACCCTTTGCTCCAAAAAACACACTTCCTCCAACCTTGAATGAAGAAGATCCACAATGACTTGATGAACTAAGATGAATCCCTCAAGTATAAACTAAAGTAGAATTCCTCATCCAATTCTTAGACTATTCAATATTAATCTTGCTTGAATCAACCTTCATTGACCTTAGCCTTTTCCATGAGAAATCCCTCTTTATATAATGTGAGGGAGAGATGGTTGAAGAGATTAGGATGA
>CBVK0100387144.1:0-20371 GCA_900067695.1 Picea abies | reverse complement strand
TCTCCTTCCTTCTCCACAAGTAAAAAATCAGAAATGACCAAAAAAAAACCCAAAATGTCCCCTTATGCCCTGTGGGTCCCTGCATCTGACAACTTTTAGGGTCGAACCGCGACTTTTTAAAAATGGAAAAAATCGCGATTTTTTCAAAAATAAAAATCGGCTCCGGGTAAAAGTCGCGATTTTTGGAATAAGTTGCGAAAAATCATCGACTTAATCAACACTGCTTAGGAGGAAGGTCAAAGAAGTCGGCCGCAACCTTTCCTTCCAAGGAATTGACGAATAAGCGCATGCAAGTATCATTGTCGTTGGCCGCTATGTTATGACAAGCATTAGAAAATGCCACCAGGTGTTCGTTTGTACTGACAATGTTATTTCCTGAAAACCTAGGAAGGTGCTCTTTAAATTTTGGAAGTGGACGAGTAGCAGGTGCTAGGTTAAGAGGAGAGGACACATTCCATGGCGTGGTTGTGGCATTTTCTTCGAACTGAAAAAGCCCATACTTTTTAATGACTTTGGTGGGGCTTGTGGTAGATTGTACAGGGATATGGTGTCTATATAAGCTACCAATCACTGATGACGATGAAGATTGAGAAGATGGAGCACATCCAGTGCCACCAGAGCCACCACTAGATGCCATCCTGTGGATGAAAGTTGAGGGAAAGAAAGACGAGCTGGATGAATCAGATAAAGTTCTCCTTAGAGCACTTTGTTGGGCAAATAACACAACGTTTCTTCTTCCTATTTCAGCAATAGGATTGATTTCAGGTGACAAGCCTCTTCTTCTTCTAGAAGCACGAGAATCTAAGGACATGAAAGAAAGGCCAAAACCTGAAGAAACAAAAAGGGTCACTACTGATTTCCACGCTGTCTACGTCTAGCGTCCAATTGTTCTTGAGCACTAATATCTCGTTCAATGGCTGCCCAAGAATGGTTGCTGTTGGTAGTGTCTAAGATGGTATTAAACAGATTCAAAGCAATGGTAGTCTGATCTTGAAGACCAAGCTCAATATTGGGCTGCCTTGCAACAGGAACAATCATTAAGAATAAAACAATCAAAGAATCAATATCAGAAAAAGAAAGATGTATAGATGAAAATCGAGTATAAAAATTAACCAGAGTGATATCGAAGATCTCTCCAAAATGGTTGCCAAATAAATGTTGAGGAAAATATATGAAATGATCTTACTCAAGCATTTTCAGATTTTGCTTGGCTAAAGCAAAATAGATGAGAATCTCACCCTATATTTATAGCCAACAAAAATAACATCCTAACTCACAAGTATTAATTACGAGTGCTCAGGCTAGAATTTTATCAATAAAAAGCTTGCTGGAAATTTACTTTTTATGCAATTTTCTGAACATATTAATTGCTGAAATAAATGTAAAGATGGAAGTAAAGTGACCAAGATGATAATCAAGACAGATGAGACATAAAACAATCCTTTATTTCATTCCAATTAACCAAAGAGTCATTTTCTTTACAAAATCTCATACAAAATTTTTTGACCAAAGTCAAACTTAGACATCCTCAATGGAACATACAAAAGGATCTCTAACAGAAAACCAAAACTGAACTCTAAAAGCTGGATCAGCTTGCCACAAATTGTTGCTCACTCGACTTTGCACAATAGCCTTTGTAATTCATGAAAACTAATTCACAAACAGACAAGTCCACACAGATTATCAAGGATAGATCAACACCTCTGAAAAACAAGTGTCTGAATGATGTAATTCAGCCTTGAATATTGTTGTCTACAATAAGAACCTGCTATCATAAAAGAAAATTAGGCTTGTGATGAATAAATGAATGAATGAAAACTGAACTATCTCAGCATAAACTCAAAGAGATAACTTTAGTATGCTTCTGCTTCTATCCTCCTCTTGTTCCCCCCTTTCCTTTTGCCTTTAAGCAAATCAGAATTGGTTGAGGTAGTTGAACCACCTCATTAGTTAAGTTAACTAAAGATTCAACCAACTTTTTAGTTAAGGGGGAAAATTAATAATCATAATAAGGGTTATAAATAAATAATAACTAGTAGGTGGGACCCCTTGTGACTCCCTTTAGCTCATAACAATCATAACTTAACTAGTTAGTTAAGCAAAACACACCTCCTTGTGGCTCCCATCATTATATTCACATTTGACAATTTAGCTCAAGATATTTGAAATTATTTTCAAAAAAATTATTACTCATATATCCAAAAATGAACATGCTGTCCAAAAATTCTTGAAGTCAACTGTCATCAACAATAGGTAAAATAAAAACTCAAAAACCATATCTCCCATTCTGAGATGCAATTTTTCCTTGATTGCTGCTGTCACCCTTTGATTTTCTTGAATTTGCCTTTGGCTGCAATGAGCCTTTAGGCCTAATCTCGCCGATCACGTGGGAACAATTGTCCCTCAAATGCATCCGAGAAAACACAGATTTGTCAGAGCCGTTGGAGGGGGTGAGGAAGGGGCAACAATGGATTTCCCTTTATCAAGGGCATGGTGGGCCTCGGTTTTCAACCTTTTGCTAGCATGCGAGGACTGCACTGGTGAGTGGGGGGCAGCTTGGACAATGGGGTTAATAGGCGGAGGAACAGGTAGGGATAAATTAGGCCAGCCACGATGTTGGGAGACTGCCGGGTGGACAATCTCTTACCATCCATCATTTTCAGGAACCTCGGGTTGCAATGAGATGTGAGGAGGCACATGGATACCAGGGGCTTGCAGAACTTGGAAAGAAGGCCTTTCAGGCCTGGGTTGGACCAGTCCTTGCCCAATCCAATTGAAAAATCCGCCTGAAACAATTGGCCAAGCTCTTGTGAGTCAGCATCAAAATGTATGGAGAACCTTAGCCTTCTTGGGCCTTTGTTCCAATTACCTCTTCCTCTGTTTCCTCGACCATGGCTACCTCGGCTGAAAAAACTCAATCCTGCATGCATGATTGATTAGCAAATAGTCTTTTAAATAGCCATACATGACAACTCTTAAAAATATGAAATGGATTTGGCTCAAAAATGTATCAGACTCGTGCAATCCAATCCATACAAATTGTTTTATTGTTTATCAAAGAGTAGGGGGTGAATAAAGGGTCCTGGGATATGTGAGGGGTTTGTATTGAGAGAAAGATGATATGATGAAGGGGGAAAAAATGCGGTTACTGCTCAAGGACAACAACAATCAATTGCGAACCAAAGAAAACATCACTGTAATTCAACCAAGACACTGCTACTGCCAACTACTTCAACACATAATTTTTCTTGACTGTAATCAATTTTAGAACAGGGAGTGAAAAATGAACGTGGGAAGGCGATGGGGTTGTAATTAGCGAAAAACGAAATAATGGTGGGGAATGAGAGCGGGTACTGTTCACAAAGTTAATCAAGTAATCCATATAATCATTCTGTTAAAAGGAGATACACCAACCAAACGATCATTGTGACCCAATAATAATTACTGTGTGTTAACTAATTCACTGTTCATAGTCAAATATCTAACACAGTGCCATCAACAAGACAATATGCATTCCACAACAATCTGTAAGGGAGTTGTGTTCCTCTTATTCATCCAATTTACATCATATAACAATTCTCAAATGTACAATAGTAACCATTTCCACTCTGTTAATCATCAAAATCAACCACTGCCTACACATTACTTCAATCATCAAATACACTCAAAAGTCACGTTTCAAAATTGCGATGAAGTTATACTGTCATTGCAATCGGGCCTGTCATTTAAAATTCGTTAAACATACATAGTGAACAATCAACCCAATATTCTAGAGTTAAATTGCAAAAACCTTGACTCGTCATTTAAACAGACAGACAACAACCACCATTCGAACACAACGAGGTAGCAACGACATGCTTGATAACACAACGAGGTAGCAACGACATGCTTGATTTCATAATACAAATAATCGAATTGCAACAAGGCCATGTTTAAAACTCTGCAAGAATCTCTGAGTGCACAACCCAAAATATCCATATCATACACAGTGGGCAGCCACCCAAAACACCACGATGCAACATTCCCATTTTACAATTCTAAACACACAGTCACAGTATCATTTACTCAACCAATCATGCCGAGCTATCAATTTAATACAGTATTGCTCAAATTAATCCAACTGCAATAAAAAACATGTTGTGTAAAACTCAGGCTCATCCTTGATGACGTGATCAAATAACCATAACACAAACAATGGATGGGATTGCCATAGTCATCCCGGTTGCCATAACCATTTGGCCCCCAAAAAACTCATAGTTACAATGACCATTTATTTGTGGTGTAGGAACACCACACATACAAATGCATTACGCACGTACATCATTAAACAATTGTAACCAATGTTGAATTTAACATCCAAACAATCTTTAGTGCAAAAAGACAGTGACAGTGTATCAACCAATCAACCAATTCAATGCTGAGCCAATTACTTGGACTGTCGTAATAGTCAACAACCGACCTAACATGCTGTGGAAACCACACATACCCACGCATCGACATGAAGCAAGGCTGTGACTTTCTCAATTAAGACAATATTGGGTTATCAAACACAAGAGAACGACTGTGTATTTGATCTATCCAATTAACCATGCAGGGTTTATCCATTGTAATAACACAGGCAATGACTAGATACCAAAACCAACATGATTGTCACATAACCATTTGGGCGAGCCTGTACTCAATTTTGTCGACAATACACAACCATCCAACAATAACCAATAGTAAACCCGACATGCCACATCGATCTTCTCTATCAACCCTCAGACTTGTAGAGTTAAAGGTTTGCTCTGTGGCCAACACAGGGAGACTAGGGCCGACTATTCTCTATGGTGAAAATATCCGAGACCAACGGTGTATACACAAAGAACACCACAACTTATTCCATGGACAGGGTGACGAAAACCTGTGATAGGAGAGGCTATAACAGAGGAGTGAGGCTCTAATTTGGCCTGGTAATGATACTTAACACACGCAAGGTATAACCCTCGTGGCTCTCTAGTCAAACAACCACAACGTTGAGTTGAAGACAGGGTCGAGAAAGAACAAAATAACCCACTGAGCGACCTTTAGTGGTGAAAACAAACCAATGCCCAAGTGGACAATGCGCGGTGACACAAGCACTTCCAACCATTAAACCCCATAAAAGCCAAAGATTGGATACAACGATTCTAATGCGTGAAGACAACCAACCACCCAAGACCAAAGAAAGATCCTCCAACTAAACCAGCAAGGATAATAGAGAGCCCTTATGGCTGCTAACACCAAGATGACCAATAACACTATGACTTCAACATTATTGCATAGAAAACCATCAACGCTTCATTCCAAAATCACAATTCTACACAGTTGCAATACTTAAAGAAAGCACAAACCAATACACCTGATCCAATATCCATTTCATAACCAGAGCAGACTCATGAATGGCTAAACAAGGACATACATGTAATCAAACGCCTTAAAACGCGAGTTGGCTGAGCGGTTCCTCTCTGCTAAGAAATCAGAGCATAACCATAGCATCAAGGTTGAACAATAGTTCGACTGGGGTGGTGGCCAACGAAAGGAGTAAGGATGACGTGTAGTAAATGCCCACAGTTCATTAACTCCTTAGTACATTTCAACAAGCTTTTCATTAACACCATTAATTTAAACCATGCGTTGGAATTTGCATCTATTACTTTTCAAATGCGCCACCCACATCATACCTTCCATTTGCCAACTTGACCATATTAAATATCAACTATATAATCCAATAAACCATGTATCGAATTATCACCAATAGCGTGATCGACATCAACTTATGCCATAACATAATCACCATGCATATCAACTATATAACTCAAAAGAAATCGCATAGCTATTAACTTAATAGCTAGGATAACAACGACTTATTAAAAATCGATGCATGTAGTATAGTATCTGCTAGCATGGTTTAGTTTCTTCCTTTTTCTTTTATATTGCCTTTTTCTTTTTTCCAATTGCTTGTGTATGTTATTGCTAACATGTACATTGTGCAGGTCTCCTAGTAATACATCCCAATAACAGATAGCAGTGATAACAAGGATAACATAGGCCGTTGTGAAATAAAACTTGAACCTAGAGCAACAGAAAAACCACAGAACATGCCTTATCCATCGCCGATAAAACAAGATTATATCACCATGTAAGCAATGTCGAACAGTAGCACGACATAAAATAAGCACTAGACTTGATCTCCAGTCTACAAGGGGGTCCCACCTACTAGTATTATTTAGCTTTAATAATAATAGGCTTTAGCAACACTTTGCGGGCAAAACTCCGTTGCGATTTTAATCGTCAACAGTCATGTAAGTGTATGAAATGGTGTAGGGGAATGTTTGGGCAAAGGGTGCAGTCCTAACAGGGAAATGTAGTTCTTGCATGTGGGTGCCTTTGTAGACGACGAGCTGCACCTTGTCATGGATGCCATTGTTTCCTAGCTCATTCAATGCCTTTTATTCTTTGTCTTATTGCTTTTTCTTTTTAAGAGAATAGCTAGGGGACATTGTCCTGGCGTGGTGACCAATGGTGACAACATTACCCACAAGCACTTCACGGAAATGAGAAGACTGGCTCGTGATGAGACTCCCTTTCTCTTGGCTATGCCACCAAGAGCCACTACCCTGATTTGGTGACTAGATAGATGGTAGTGTCATACCGCTACATGCCCATGGAGCTAATAGGCCGACTCATGATGAGACCTCCCATCCACCAACTAGACCTTGAGTTTTATTTTATATTACGGGTCCCCTTTTCTTACTGAGAAACCTTTTATTGCTTTATTGGGAATCCCTGGATGAAGCATCTCAAAGGTTTTATTTTGGCTTTTAACTCTTGCCAACTCCTTTTACCTTTTGGGCTTTTAGCCCCTTCTTCCCACAAGGCAAGGTACAACCCTTACTAGTGTGGCAAACCCAATGCTCGAACCAAAGTAGGGGAAGATGAGAGGGACAATAATGAAAAGTGGTAAGTATGGAAGGAATGGACGATGACCTTTCTTAGACCCACCTAGTGGCAACTCATCCCTAAGGGAACCAACTTACTAGGACATTCTGTCACCCCCCCAGGTATGAACAAGTTAAAGAGCATAATTTCCAAGCAAACATTATGAAACAAAGGAGAGTTCAGTGCAACAAATTCAAATGCTTCGAAAATCAGAGTGACACATACCATGATACCCAGACTCATTACCTCATGGAGCAAGACCCATTGCTACTTCAGGATCAGGCCAGTGGGATGGATGCTGCTACTGCTGATAAATGGGTTGCATTGAAGAAAAGATGGGCCCTCCGGGGCCAAGCTCAAGTCATATGGCTCTCGGTTCTCCATGTTTAGGACCTGTATGTAATGTTCTTGACTTGGCTAGTCTAGGAAAAGCTACTAATGTGTGTGTAGGATTAATCGTTTACAACATATAAATGATCATACAAATAACAAATGCGACAAAGGACTGCAAAGTTTATATTATGATATCTCTGTGGATTACAAAATGGCCGAATGCGGCTAAATAAACTGACAATACTCGACTAGATCAACAAACAAAGGATCTTAGCCAGAATACAAATAAACAACTAAAAGATAATACCCGTAATATGGGAGCACTGCGGAATCAATGGATGCGCTGGGACTATGGCAGCTCTGACGGTAACTGCTAGAAGTCTTGAAAGTTCGTCCTGGGAGCTGTACTTCTCGGAATGTCCTGGAAACTGTCCCAAATGATGCGCCCTGCTCTAGTCCTCAGTATTGGTAACTGTCGAACCTTTCTGCTGGTGAGTTTGGACCCCGGATGGATCCCCCTTGGGGAATGCGCCCCTCTTTCTCTGGCAAAATGCGTCCTAGTGATTCCATCGTCGAAATCAGACGCGATGTGTCTCAAAATGACTGCCTTGGTCTACTGGGAAATGGGTCGGAAGGGTTTCCTTGAATATGGCCTGATGCTCGCTTTGGAACTCCAAATGTATCAACCAAAAGCGCCGCACGTCCAAGTCTGGAAATTGTGCCCCAGTTGATTCCTCTGTCGGAATTTGATGAGGAACTAGGCAAAAGATGCACCTTGCCTTCCTCTCAAATGGGTCGGAGGGAAATCTCGGAATTCTCCCTGGATGGGATAAGTCGACTAAAAACCCTCTCAGAAGTTGCGCTCTCACTCTGGATGAATGCGCCCTTGTTGCTGAACACTGTGTAACTGCTGCTGAAGGATGATGGAAGACATGAATGATCTCCCCGGTGACTAGGGTGTGTCTCTCAACATTGAAATCAGCCAACTGGTGTCTTCCTCCTGGAATCCACTGAACTATCTCTCCAGAGATGCGCCTCTTCTCCTCAATGACAAGTCATAATCTGCATAATCATGAATTAGGTCACTGACTCTTCTCTTATAGCTTTCCAAAACCCTAATTCACTGCTGAAACCCTAATTCGTTGTTGACCTTTTCCCTCCAAGTGACTTTTTCTTTATTTTATTATTCCTTGATTAAATCACTTAATTAATCATTTTACCTCTAAAAAGTGATTTATCCATTCTTATGGCTTCTCCGGCCACTGAAAGTCAGTTCTCATCATCTTAACCTGTAGTGCTTTTCTTCTCGATTCGGATGAGCTATTACACTAAGAGGTTTCTCCAAGTAATATGCCCATTATGACCTTCTTAGTGAAATTAATTAAGATATGACCCATAATAACTCAAAATTACTGAAATCGTCGGAATGCAACGAAACCAAAACCAAGCTGTGCGGAATGGAACCTGATGATGAACGATGCAAGTCGGGCCCAATAAAACCCCTCAATATCTCCCGAACTCTCTGTCACCCTGATCTGGCTACTCTGGTAGGCATAACACTCTGTAAAGTTATAATGTCCCAAAATAGTGACATTACACTGTGGGCCTCAAGACATAATCTCCTTAGTTATCCCTAGGAAAGGGGATAACACGCCCCACAAGTGCCAAGGATAGGTAGACATATGCCAACACACACCAAGCACATCCCTCCAAAATTTACATGGCAATTTACAAGTTTACCTGGAAGTTATATGATTACTCATTTTATCTTTATGATGCGAGACCTTAACAATCTCATTCTTTTACAATTGGGATGAGTTTAGAATAGCCAAACTAGTTACAATGTTTCCTTATACTGGCACCACATGGTAGAAGAATCTTTACATGGAGAACAGCATTAGTGCATGAGTGACGAGACTCTCTTTACATGGGGAAGATCTGGATATTGCATTTTGTTCTTGGGATATCTGTATTTTCATTTTTTGAAGGCCACATAAATATATATGTTACATCAAAAAATATAACACAGAACGAGCTAGGTAGAAGATGTGTAGTGCAGAAGTTTGAAGATCCCATTTGTTGATGCTTTGATCAAACTCTTCTGGAGACATGTGTCTCCACATGTAAGAGATTCAAAAGAGGCTGGGATTAAGGATCTGAACTAACAGTAAGATTTTGGAATGGTCACATAAACCAAATTTGCAAACTCATACTAGAGGTAGTTATCAACTGCAAATTGTGAGAAGGCATGGTTTACTTCCACTATAGGAGAGATTAGGAAGTTTGGGTATGGCGTTATAAGATCTTCCAGTAATTGGTTATTTCAATGAAGTGAAAACCCAGACATGATCGTTTCCTTGGAACAAAAGGTAATCTAAAATTGTAAGTCTATCCTGAGTTAGGTTGATTTTATTTAGTTATTGTTTCTTAAAATGGATTAAAGCTTAGAATCACCTACAGTATTTCACATATTTTGAACAGAAAATTGGGCTAGGGATTGAATAGGTTGACATATTGTAGGATAAAATTTATTATCTTCTCCTGGTAAAATCAGCTGTTTTTTGGGGCAACTAATGCTTTTATATTGCATTTTCTGGTTTTTTTGCTATGTCTAAATTATATTCTGCAATTTAGTTTTTATTTCTTTGAGCTATATTTTGAGAAATTTATTTCTGTATTGTTGTTGGTACTTTGAATCGCTGTATCAGCTGAAGCTGATTCTTGTCACTTGTGCAGGCACTTCTTGAATGCGAAGGGGAGGCTTTGGATTTGAGTGGAGATGTTGGTGCTGTGGGTCGTTTGGTTGTGTCTAAAACATCGACAGAAGATTGTGAGATTTTATTGGACCTCAAAGGTGAGATTGTTCTCAAGTTTAGGTATTCATATTTTTTGACACCGAATTTGATGTAGGATTCTTCGTTTGGTGTGAAATTATGTTTCTAGCTTCTGAATTGAGAAGGCTATCCTTAATGAAACAATCATGAACTGGTAACATGTTAGTCCAAGCATTGAGCTTCATTTTGTATGCTTTTCATCTGCAAATGGAACATGAGAATGGATTCAGAGCAAATTAGATATTATTCCAATAATCCACATTGATCCCTGTGGTATTGGAAGTTTCTATTTAGAATGGTCATTGTGCGAGACAGACACTGTTCTTCTTAGAATTGGAAAAGTGGCTTCATCCATGTGGATGGATAAGATAAGACAATTTTATTAATGTCCAACAAATGACCACAAAGTAGGTCATTGGGACAAAAGTACACCAATACATAGTGGGAGTGTGAAAGCAACTGCTATCACTACCCTATTGAATGCATAAGAAGAGCTAAATAGATAGCTAATAGAAATAAAAGCATTGTAGGTACAAAATCATATCGAGCATAAAATTTAGATGTCAAAGCATGGTGAACTAGAAGTAAAGTGAGGGGAGGGAGAAGAAGAAGAGGAGGTTCCCCATCAGAGTCATCAATCACCAAGGAAAAGAGGGTCTGATTGTGTAATCCTGGGAGGAGCTTTGGGCTGAAGAGTTCCATCACTCCTAACATCCAATGTTGGGGGGAAGAACCTTTGAATCGAAGACTTGCTGCTTGAACGGCATTGGAGAGTAGTACTTTGTAATATGTATAAAGAGTCTCTGATTCTGGGAACTCCTAGAGCTGGTTTGTGTGCTGGCTTGGTGGGATCTGAAAACTGGAGCTCCTCAAGAGTCTCTTGGATGTCGATTAACTTGTTGCAGGGGGGCCCAGACGAAGTCCGAGGTCTCACTGATCTAGTATCTGGACTCTAAAGTTATTTGGGCCTCTGCCTATTGTTTGCTGCCAAGAGTGGATATGACAACGGGGAAGGAGGTGATCCTCTTGATGGGATTTTCTCGGGGAGGTCCATGTAGGTTACATGAATTGTGTCCTAAAGTGCTAAGTATCTCTGCTTTGGATAGCAAAAGGAGGTGGAGAGGGAGCCTCCCAAGTCTAGATATAGGTAGTGAAACTGCATGCCCATCTCATAATAGATGAGACATATGAAGATGAACCTTGAGGTGCTCCTCTGACTTGGTCTCTTACAAGTGGCATAACTGGCAAGTCCTCTTCGGGCGTGGGATGTGGAGCTTTTTCTTGAGTCTTGACTTGTCATTGCTGGGAGCTCACTCTGAATTGACCAACTGGGATCTTGAGACTGTGCATCCAATGTCTCCTCGTGTATTCATGTTTGATAGTAAGACCGTCCTTCAACGACAGAAAGTGCTTGAAATAAAATACCATCTTAAAGATAAAACTCTCTGGGGAGGGGGGGGATGATCCAAGTGACTTAGTTGTGCTACCAATAGATATTCTCTTTATCGACTTGGTTTAGGTCTTGTTTTGATGGTTGGAGGTGACTTGGAGCATCTAAAGAGTAACTAAAAGGGGGGAGTGGATTTATTGAAATGGCCACCAATTGAAGAAATTGGGAAGCCTCCAAAAACTAACAATGACTTTGCTCCGGGGGGGGGGCCTCTGAAGAAATTTGAGGTTCCTAAGGCTGCCCAACAGGCCTGTCAAGTTACCTCTTGTTGGGCACTAAGTTCAAGACACTTTCAAACTGTTTTCTCACTGTTTTTAGGACTGCTTTCTCACTGTCCAAAACAGCCAACAAATCTGAACTTTAGCCTTTTCAAAATCTGCCTTAAGCTTATGATTGCATGCTCTTTTGGTGCCTCTTTGTGAAGGGTTTATGTAGGATAGTTTTGCTGTCCAAATTAGCTCTTCACATACATCAAAACATACAATACTCCTCTAGGATATTTATCACGGACTATGCTGAAAATAATAAACAAACCATGACAATTTGACACAAGTGTTTTTGGCCAACATGACCCTGGGAAAACCCCCATGGGGAAAACCAGTAAGAGAGATAGATATATTATGGAGAGCTCAAAGTAAATGCTACAAAGAAAGAATGGAACAAAGGAACCTGATACAAAGTGTTAGATCGTCTCTGTGAAATTTCGAGCTTAGGTTCCGAATTCACTGTACTTTTTAATTTCTGTAATATACTGTGCAGATCTGAAAACTTAACTGAATAACAATGCAGAAACATGAAAGCTGTAAAGCAATATTAGACAGCACACAAAAAATTTAGCCACACAATAACATATGATTTTATCCTGGGGAAACCCAAAGAGGGAGAAAAACCCCAACAAACAAAACTTCCTTATTAGCAAATAGATGAATGATTAAACTGATTACAACATCACCATGAGAGTGTGCTTCAGAAAAACTGAGGTTGCCAGAATGTGGATGCCTTTCTTTGTGCTACCTGCAAACAATATCCCTCTTCTCTTCTCTCTTGCGCTGCATAACATGAGTGTATAATGAAGGATAGATCTCTATATATACTAGGTGCAAAGGAGAGATGAGTGAACTCGACTTAGGAACTAAATGCATGCCTTTACAACTCGCCTTTAGACTTGACTTTACAACTCAATTCGAATTGTAACTAGACTTGTAACTCGTCTTTGCATGACATGACAACTCGCCTTTGAGACTTGACTTTGCATTGCATGACAACTCACCCTTGCAACTGGACTTGTGACTCGACATGCCAACTTGACATGCAACTTGACTTTGTCAACTTGAGTTAGAGAACTCGAACTTGACATGCAACTCGACTTTTACAACTTGAGTTAGACAACTCGAACTTGACATGCAACCTCGACTTTTTACACTTGAGTTCATAACTTAGCTTTCACACTTAAGTTCATAACTCGACTTTCACACATGGCAACTTGTCATTCTTCTCATGGTGGATTAGGTCACACGTGCCAACGCACTAAATCATTGTAATTACATCATTTGCATAAGTGATAAGGAAGATTGTTTGTCACATCAATCTGGCTTACATGATTTATACATTCATCCTGTCTATTGCTAGATTTTCCTTGGCTTTTGCGCTAAGCTCACAAGGCTAACCTTGACTGTTGCACATGGCTAACAAGGTTTCTGTCTTGCCTTTTGTTCTGGCTCACAAGGCTTGTACGTTTGCCTTGACTCTTACCATGACTTCACACGACTATCTTTGGAAGCATCTCTTTCGTCCTGACTTTTATCCTAGCTCACAAGGCTTGTATGTTGGCCTTGATTCTTGCCATGACTCGCAAGACTGTTTAATCTCCAAGTTTCTCTGGCTAGCCTCAGGGTGGTCACTTAAGACCTCTTGTTGGAGAATGCCTTCTGATGCTGCTACATTCAACACTGTCAAGCTAAACAATGGAGTTCTTTGTCCTTGGCGCCCTCCTGGAAGAATGCACCCCTTATACTCTTTGTTCTTGCTAGGGTAGACTTGCGCCCCTCTTGAAGTCCCCTCTTGAAGTCCTTGTTTGTTTGATGTATCATTGTGCCCCCTTTTCCATAATGGTGCGCCCACCATCAAATAAGAGCTAGATCCAAGTGGTGCACCCTCAAGACTGTGCCTGCTAGACTTGTGCCCCTACACACAAGGTGTGCCCTCCATCCAGCTTGCGCCCTCTTCTCACAAGATGGCGCCCTTTAGTCTCCTTGCACACTTGCCTCTCACAAGTGCGCCCCCTCTCCCAAGTAATGGATCACCCTCAAATCTAGTGCGCCTCCTCTCCCAAAGCTTGGTGCACCCTCAACTCTCCATGCTCATGCACCCCTACTCCATGAAAGCCTTCTCACAAAGCTTTCCTCATGAACTAGTGTGCCCTCTTTCTCCTTCAAACCCTCACTCCTCTCTTCCTCTCCTTCACTTCAATCTCAAGAGTGAACAATAAGTCTCCTTTTCCCTCGTTTGCCTCATTTAGCCTAATCTCAAGGCTAACCTAGAAAACCAAGGGCCTAGATTAGATCTAAGCCTTTCTCCAAAATGAATGGATGAGATTAGATCTCATCATTTACTTAAGTTTCCATAGTTCACTTTATGTTCATTAATTCACACTTAAGTGAAATTAATGTCACTTTATGACTTAAGTGAATAAAGTCACTTTAAACATAAGTGAATGTGAAATTATAACATAAACTTTAAAGTACAAGATGAGGTTCAAAACTTTCCCCCTTTGTGTTTAGAGACTCACAAACACAAGGGGACCACTTTTTAAGGTACACAAATCTCAATAGCCTCTAGAAGCAATCTCCTTTGAAGAGCACAGAGATAGGTAGGGGTACCTATCCCTATTGTAACTTGTAAGTAGCGTCACATAGGGTTCGGGCATTGCAGAGAAAGGGAACATGTCTAAAGATGGCCTTAAGGTGCAAAGGATGGGCCTTGGAATCTTATGGACTGAGGAATTGTCTATTTGTGCAAATGTAGCACTGTAATAGAAGGGCCTGTTATCCCCTACCCTAGGGATAACTAAGGAGATCATGTCTTGAGGCCCACAGGTCCTAGACATGGAGTGCCGAGAGCCAAATGACTTTTAGCATGGTCCCGGAGAGCCCCTCTTTTCTTCAATGCACCTATTTATCAGCAACAACATCAATATCCATCCCACTAGCCTAGTCCTGAAGTATCTGTAAGTCTTGCTCTATGAGGTAATGAGTTCGTGTATCATGGACCTTGCCCGATGGATAGGTACACATGGGGGAATGATTAGCTTGGACCTTCATGGGGTTGAAAGCCCACAAATGGATGCTGTAACCCCGGCCAGGGGCAAGAAGACATCAGAGATTTGCACGAGGAAGAAAGAAGAACGTTGCCCTTGGAGACACCCTGGCAGACCCAGACCTAGGGGGATCTTTCTCTTCCACCTGGACATTGGCTTTTGAGAGCCCATGACATCACCATCATGACCCTGGACGTCATCAAGAGCTAGGGTTTCTATTTTGGAGGCATTTGTGAGCTGGTTGGCACGTGTGGGCATCATCCAGGGCCTTTGGAGGCCAAACGTTTTGCATCTTGAGCCCAACGTTCTGCCTTAGGGGCTCAATGTCACCCTAGAAGGGCATGACGTCACCCTTGGAGATGATTTTAGATGTTAATTAATTTTATTTATATAAAAATTGGATTTTGATGTAAATTGGCCAGGTCGGCCTTTTATTTGACCTAAATTTAATTAAAGGTCAAAGTTTTGTATAAATAGAGATAAAGTACTCTCAGTTTTCATCATAACTCCACACAAGAGTGAGTGGTTTGAAATTTGCGCCCTATTTGGGAGTTCTTCGTTGAAATAGGGAGGTGCACTTGTCTTGGAGGCTAAAACTTGCAACTTGGATAATTTCTTGGTGAAGTTACTTGACAATCTAGGGTTTTATTGCTTGATTATTCTTGGTGAAGTAAGTAAATCTGCAATTTTCATTTCATTTTGAATGGTTATGGTATATTTGCTTATTTATGTTAAAGATTATGAAATTGCTTGCTTGACAAATCCTAGGAGTAAAGGACTTAAGATACTACTTATTTGCTCTTCATTTGCCAGACTTTACTAAAGTGATTTGACCTAGATAAACTTCTAAAGCCCTAAAATACTAGCACTTTAGAAGCCATTGTCTAGTCATTGTTGCTCTTAATATCTTTCAATAGTCTAAGGAGGATGCCTACTCTCTAGTAGCTCACCCCCCTAAAGTTTGGATCCTGGAAGACTTAAAGTGCTAACTCTTCTAAGATCCATTCTTCACTTAGACAAGTATAATCATTGCTGTTACTACTTCCAAGTGAAAGCCGTCACCTATTGACTCCATCACCCCATAAAGGCACTTGTCCACTTGCTTTAGTGAATGATTAATTAAACAAACAATCAAACTCTCTTCCTTGAAGCTTTTGCTAACTTCTACTAACTCTAAACTAGACTAATTCACTAGGTAACTTGCTGCTGTTGCAAATCACTGCTACAACACATCTACATAACTTGCATCTAACTCACTCAGAAATTGCTTATGATAATTGCCAAACAATCTACTTGATAAATGCTAAGTTTCCATGATACTTTCTTGCAATTCTGAGCACTAATACTTGCTGCTATTACAAAAGATTGCTACAGCCATCTAACTGCAACAAATTCTCTGCAAAACTGACATTTAATGCTAGCTAGACATTGCAAAGATTGCTTGTGACAATTGATTATCATTCTGCCTAGTTAAAGTCACTTTTTCATTGCCTTTTTCAAGTAATTCCAAGGCATATTTTTTACAGCTGTTATAAAATACTTATTGCTGTTGTAAACTTTCATATTGCTGCAATTTTATATCAGTTAGCTTATATTTCAAAGGTTCATGGTCTTATGAAGCACTAACATCATTTTGTACTTGAAACCTGCCATATTTTTGCTTTGTTGTCTTGTTCTGGGCAGGTACACTTCATCTTTACTTTTTACTTCATCTCTTAAAGACCTAAAGAACCTTTTGACTTGAGTGACCAGTGAGAGGGGGTTCTTTTTGCATCCTTGCCTTAGTTTCATCAACCCTTTATGTCACTAGGGACGTCTCCCTTGGGGTAATCTTGATATACTCCTAAACATAAAGGGGTTTCCTATTAAGGTGACAGTGATAGGTCATCCCCTTGTTACGCCAATCTTGCTTCACTTGCCTTGGGCTTTGGGCAAGTATAGATTGTGCGATAACAAGGCCCTAACTCTCTTCTTCCTAGCCCAATTGGCCCAAGGCAAGCTAGGTCCCTAGACCTTGCAACCATAAATTACTGTGGGTGTGATGATTGTGTCCAAGAGATGCATTTAGGATGAGATATCCTGGAACTCAAATTGAAAGCATTGTCTCTCAATCAAGGCAACGGTATCACTTGTTGAGTTGGGGCTAGAAAGCATGCCGCACACTGAATTTAGGTCTTGAACATTAAACCCCCAAGCTAAGTCACCTCGTTCGTGTTTATGTTCGAATTTGGGAAGAATGAAATCGGAAAAGGGTTTGCTAGTGCAAAAAAAATTAATAATTCGCCATTAAGTTCAATAAAGACAATTAAGTGGATTCCATTATAACTTTAGATATTCAAACAAAAAAAATACAAATATTTTCAAAATTCAAATTCGAACAAAAAATATGCAAATTAAATGTCAATCACATACAAATACATACATACACATGGTTTTGTTTTCGTATCTTTTAAGTAAAAGAAAAAATGAATCTTAACATTTATTTTTGAAACTTATATGCATGGCCTTTTAAATTTTCCATTCAATTTACCATTGCTCGAGATTCGACAAAATTCGAGTTTATTTGAAAACCTTGGCCATACGCTGTGACTAAGATCCCATTTATCTGTAGGCCATAGCAATCTCAATTTTGTCCCCTTGGAAGTGGGCGTAGTAGTTGAAGAGACCACGTTGAGACATGTTGAAGATCATAACCTTAGTCTTGCCAAGGTTAATCATCAATTGTTGAAGATCATAAAAGTTGGATAGGGCGTCAATCTATCTTCGTAGCCCCTTGGTTGAGGAAGCCAAGAGGATCATCTTCTTAGCCAAAAAAGCAAGGAGATGAAGATGTGGTGTTGAAGACAATTGTCAGCACCCTGTATGTGCTCTCTAGGAAAGGATTCTAACTCATCAATATATATCCCAAAAAAGGTCAGTGAGAGGGGGAAACCCTGTTTAACCCCTATGGTGCTCCTAATGAAGTTTGAGAGGTCGAGGGAAGTGCGAAAATGACCAAGCACCGCCTCATATAGTCTCATGATGGCAACCAACCAAAAAGGCCTTTGAAATACCAATGTCAAGTAACCTCTTGAACAAGGCCTCACTCAAAACATAGTCAAAAGGCTCTTGAAAGTCCACAAAGAAGAATGAGACTTTCAAAAAGTGACGACGAGCCTTCTTTATAATGAAATGGAGAGTGAGGATTTGGTCAATGGTTTGGTATTCATTGCAAAAACTTGCTCATCCTTTGGCCCTGAGGTAGTTCCTCTCTAGCTCATCTTATAGCCAAATTGAAGTATTTTACCATAATGCTTGGTGAATGTGTGCCCAATCACGATGGTCCTATAATTGTTGGGTTTGAAGTAACCCTTGATTTAAAAATGGGGTGGATGATATGGTGGGACCATGATGGAGGGAAACTCGAACAAGCAATATGATCAAACAAATCAACAATCTAGAAGTCAAGAGAGTGGATACCATTTTTGAAGAAGTTTCTCTGAAGGCCTTCCTTGTCAGCAACTTTGCTGGTGCTCATATTCCTGTCGTCTCTCCTAATGTCACCATGAGAGTATATATAATGAAGATGGGGGAGAAGCAATGCACACTGGAGGTTTCCCAAGGACGTCATAGAGATAGGTAGTATGTGAGAACAGGGAATGATGGTATATATCAGGTGGGAGAGTAGTGCTGTAAGGTAAAACAACGTGCCATAAGGATTTAGTTGAATGGTAGAGGGCTTCAAGAAGATTGTGTCTCTTGATGGAAAGAAAATCATGCTTCTTGCAATGCAACGAAGGAGACTCCTATAATCCCTCCAGATGTGAGGGATGATGGAGGGCGGGTCATGCAAAAGAGCGAAAAGAAAATGTCTTTGAAGGAGTTTGCACTCTTCGTCATACCAACAGTTCATGGGGTAGAGGTTAGGTGCAGGGATATAGGTGAGGTGCTGGGTGGTGTAGGAGTCCAAGGTAGCCTCTCACGTGGCTTTAGAGAGAAGCTTGTGTTTGGTTGTAGTTATCTTTAGGGACGAGAAGTGGGAGAGAGGCGGGATTAGCTGGTGAAGGTGAGAAGTATTGAGTAACGATGGAGATACTTTCAAACATTTCTTTGAGAAGCAACGTGGGAAGTCACTGAAAACTCTTAGCTTTGGAAGTGGTGGAGTATATAAATCCAAGAAGTTTGAGAACTGTTGCAAAGAACATGGTATTCACTGATAACTCACAATTGCCTATAAAAACTGTTATCGCTCAGTTTGTAGGATAGGTTTAGATAGCTGGAGTCAAGGTAACTGGCGTAACAGAAGCTTCCCCACCCACTGTCACCTCGATGGGGAGCTCTTTCTATTTAGGGTGGCTAATCCCAAGGGAGACGTCCCTAGTAATCTGGGTGTCTGAAAGGTCTAAAGGTTTATAGGATCAAGATGAGGGTTTCCTTTCACAGATTACTGCCAAAATGATAGTCAAGGAGAAGATCTTCCATTGAATGGCACCTGTTTGCGAGACAAGGCAAATAAAACTAAAAGAATGTGCTGCAATGGTTAGTACTTCACAGTATCAATGACTATCTTTAACATATATGAGCATTAATGAAAGTAATTATTGACGAAGTCAATGATTGCTATTAGACTTAGAGTTTAATTCACTTCTCCAATAAATACACAAGAGATATAGGCACTCAATGTGAAAAATCAAATCTTTGTATTATCACAATGCAATAAATATCACAAATCTGCTCATAAATAAATATTGTTGCTGCGTCACAATTGCAGAATTAGGGTGACGTCAGCCCTAATATTAGGTCAATTTTGGAAGGCAAGAAAGTGAACGTTTTACACAAAAAGGCCAAAGACAGTAATCTACACTTCAAAGCCAACCAAGTCACAAAGTCTTATAGTCAAATAAGGGTCAAAGAGAGGCTTGACGTCACAAATATTGTTGTTGCTGCAAAGGTGACGTCAGCCCTGATTTAGGTTAGTTTGAATAGACAATGAAAAGGACGTTTTGTCAAACAAGCTTATGGATGTGATCAATAACTCAAAGTCTATCAAATCATGTGACAATGTCAAAACGTTCTAAGGCCAAACAAGGGTTTTAACAGGTATGACATCACCTATATTGTTGCTGTTTTAGGGTTAGGGTCAACTAGTCAAAGAGGTGGACGTTTTGACAAATCAACCAATGAAAGTGCCTAAAACCTCTATGGCTATCAAGAGATGAGTCAGCCGCAACTTTTAGTCCAAACACAAGTCTAAATAAGGCAAGACGTCATCATCATTTATGGTTAGTCTAGACGCTAGGGTTAGTTAGGGTTTCAAATTTAAAGAGTTTGAAAGAGTGTTTAAGCACAACAAACCTCAACGTTTTGTTCTTAGACTAGTGCCTTCGGTTAATGGAGTCAAATGGAGAGAAGATAATGGCTTGGAGAGACTTAAACGTAAGGACAAGAGGGTTAGGTTTAATGGTGCTGCAATGGCAGGGCCACCAAATCAAAACCCTA
>CBVK0100387134.1:0-12166 GCA_900067695.1 Picea abies | reverse complement strand
CACCGATTTAAGCAGGACAGGTGGCAAGGGATCCCATGGAGTCGGCGTTCGGGGTTTCTGACTCAGGGAAACGTGTGTCGTGGTGTCGAGATCCACGAGTTCCCGAAGTAATGGGATAGGGTCAGGCCACAAGGCACCATGAAATATAGGTGGCATCGCATCAGGGAATCGACACCTCAGAGCTCAGGACTTGGGAAGTCAGGTGGTTGACATCGCCAGTGGTGATACCCTGAGGTTTGACCGTTGACTATCGGCATTCGGGGGTCGGCGGTTGAGCGACAGAAGTAGTATTGCGAGCCTCGCGATATCGCGAGATCTGATCTTCCGATACGCGAAGAGGGAAGATCGTCGAGAAGTTTTCTATGGGTAAAGAACTCCCGAGGGAGTTGGAAGAGCTTTGACTCTTCGGGCCTGGGTGAAAGAGAAGGTCCTGGTAGAGCGATCGTCCGCTGAAGGGAGGTTGCATCACCCTCAACCGGGAAAACCTTTCTTATTTTCATTATATTGAATTTCACCATTCACCATACAATATATACAATTTTTTTAGGTATTCCATAGATACCAAAACCCTGATCCCTTAATCCGGGATTAATTTACAAATCTACTAAAAATAGCAAAATCCGCTAAAAATAGCAAAAAATATAACACGCAGTTGTTGTATCTGACGCGCCCACACACACACAGTTGCAAAGAATATAACACATACACAACAGCATTGGCATGCCTTTCCTTGACATGTCATGCCTTGCATTGACATGTATTTCCTTGACATGTCGTTCCTTGTCATGTCTTGTCATGCATTGACTTACCTTGAAATCCCATGCATTTCCTTGACATACCTTGCCTTGTCTTTCCTTGCCATGCTTTTCCATGCATTTTCATTCCTTACCATGACTTTCCTTGCAATTCCTTTCCTTTACATGCATTCCCTTCCTTTCCATCCCATGCATTCCCTTGCATTTCCTTTCCATGCCATGCATTCCCTTTCCTTTCCTTGCCATGCATTCCCTTGCCTTGCCTTTTCATGCCTTTCTTTGACATGCCATAACTTTCCTTGACATGCCATGTGATGTCTTTCATTGAAATACCTTTACTTGACATAACATGTCTTACATTGACATGAATTTCCCCTACATGTCATGCCTTTTCATTCCTTGCCATTCATTTCCTTACCTTGACATGCCATGCCATGTCTTGTCTTTCCTTGCCATGCCTTGTCTTTCCTTGCCATGATTTTCCATGCATTGCCATGCCTTGCCTTGTCATGCCTTTCCTTTCCATGAATTTCCTTTCCTTGAATTGTCATGACTTTCCTTGACATGCAATGGAAACATTTACAAATCTATAAATTGAGTATGAAATACCTCATTTTGGAAAGAATCAAATCCCTTTGCTTGTTTACCTCTGTTGCTTGAAAATTTCTGGCATCCTAGGGTGAATTGTTTTCCTTGTTGATTTTTCAATAAGCTAGGAGTAAGCATGAATTTCATTCCATTTTTCTCATTTTACTTAAACTATAAACAATTTGTTGCAACAACCAAGATCACAAGAAGAAACACCATGCACAAGTACACAAGAAGTATCCTGGGAAAATCTTCTCAACAAGGGAAGAAAAACCAACCAATCCTTTGTTATATTCTTCAAGAGAACGACCTCCTCCACCATAAAGAACTAGCACACAAAAGGGTGCTCACAAACCCTAGAAGACTAGCACCCAAGAGAGGTGTACACTTTTCCCAAGAACAAGTGTTTTCTGAAATTTCCAAACTCACACTTGTGATATGATTCCTCAATGAGGAATTTACCTTTATTTATCTTAGACTGAACCTGTCAAAAATAGTATCTATTGGCACAAACGGGTCGACCTTGATAACTTATAATATAATTAATAATTACCATATTAATTATCTTTTACATTAATTATATTTCACTTTATGGTGGGGCTGACCTGTACCCTTTACATCACAAATAGGGTTACAGGTAAGTATGACTCTTGTACAATATATCAAGGGATATCATACACCCACTAGTGCTCAACCACTAGGGGAACATTGATATGTGCTCAGCCACAGGGATGTCCACATCTCTATCTCACTACATCTCACAAGAGAACCACACTCACTAGTGCTCAGCCACTAGGATCACGTTCACCTGTTCTCGGCCATAGGCACATCCAACTCAGTAGATATCTTTCTCACTGCGTTACATAGGAGAATCATATGGAGTATGAAATCATTTCAAATCTCTGCACAGAGAAGGAAAATACATCATTTCATCTCTATCTTAGAATGATACACCCAACTCATGGGATTCACCACATAGGGGCACACAACATTCCATATATGTCTCAAAGAGGAACCACATACCCAGCTCATGGGCTTCAACACCTCACATAGGGGAAAATAGTTCCATCTCTGTATCATAGAGGAACCACACACCCAACTCATGGGCTTACTCTCAGGTCGACTCACTTATTCTGTGTCCTAGAGGATGTCTCACGCAGCTGTAATCATCAACACTCCCTCTAAGTTAGGGAGGCATTCTCCATCGGGCCAAGTCTCACGCGGAAGTACTCAAACCTTATCTTGGTTGTAGTCATAGACACTCCCTCTCATCTAGAGAGGTATTCTCCATAAATCCAGTTTCTCACAAAAGTACTCGAACTTCATCTTGGCAAACAGTTTGGTGAAGATATATGCAATCTGCTCATGTGTAGGAAGGTATTATACATGTACTATTTTCCTATGCACTGTGTCTCTGATATAATGATATTTTATCTCAACGTGCTTCAATATACCATGAAACACCAGATTCTCAAAGAGCTTCACACATCTCTATTTATAATAATAGAATCCATCTCATGATCAAATAAATATGTCAGAGGCTTGCGAAGACACACTACTTCGTGGACTGCCACACTCAATGCTATATAATTTTCTTCTGCGATACTCAAGGCCACAGAGCTTTGTTTCCTGTTGCACTAGGAAATGATGGAAAACCCCAAGGTAAAACAAAAACCAGATGTTCTCTTCTGGTCCACTAGACTTTCTATTCAATATGTATCGACATATCCATGCAAACTCAGGTTTACACTGAAGGCATATCTCAAGCCATATACAATTGTTCCTGGTATATATCTCAATACATGCTTTACTGTTATCTCTCTTGGTTGACTCATGGATTGACTAAGAACATTTTTTGCATAGCATATATCATGTCTGGTGTTCATCAATGATCCAATCAGTTGTCAATACACATGTGGATCAATCTTGTTTGAATCATCATGATTTATTTTTGTCAAATCTAACACCATCGGTGTAGACATGGATTTTAATTTTCTGATACTGAACTTCTTTAAAATCCTCACTGTATATTTTCCTTGACTCAGGAAAAATTTCATTGGTCCTCTTTCACACTTCATGTCCCAAGAAGTAGTGCATCATACCCATATCCTTCATCTCGAAATCAAAAGTCAAAGCTTTCTTGTATCCAACAATAAGGCTTCCGGACTTTCTTCAACCTGTACACATGAGATTTCTCATCCTATATAATGAGTCCTTCTGGTTGCTTGATGTAGACTTCCTCCTCAATATCTCCATTGAGAAAGATTGTCTTTACATTCATCTGGTGTAGTTTCCAAATCATGGATCATGGTTGGAAGTGTATCTAACTACTAGGTCAAATGCCTCATCATATACAACTCCCTCTTTTTGTGGGAATCTTCTGGCTACAAATATCGCTTTATATTTCTCAACACTTCCATCAGATGTATGTTCCTCTACCCCTTGCAGAGTTTTTTGAGTTTAGATAGCCCTTTCATGGCCTACTACAAAGTTTCTGGGAATATCAACTGGAGAAATTGGATCAATAATTGTTTCCCTCTGAACTACTGAGAGGGAGAAGGTAATATCTCTTCCTTCTTCTCATTTTGTTTGACTTCCTCTTATTCAAGTAACTCCCTCTGGAGTCTGAAGGATAGATGTCTTCTTTTACTTGTTTGCTATATATTTTATGTCTTTCAGGTGCTCTACTGACTAGCATAATAATCAATCAATAAGGTTTGGACTCTCATACTAGGTATAATGGTCCAAGTCATGAGGGATCCCACACTAGAGATAATACCCTTCACTTATTAAGAATGCAATCAACTAAAAGTTTAATGATCAAACAATTTTCCTAGGTCTGCAGTCATGTTCAATTTTGTATTTGGTTTAGAGGAAGTAATTCTCATCTCTCTTATCTTCATCCTTTTGATGTGGTTCCAGATCAATGTCAGCGGTGGAAGCATATTGTCTTCATTTCTTCATGGTTGGACAATTTCTTGCATAGTGTCCATATTTGTCACACCTGAAGCAATGGATATCTAAAACATCTATTTTTTTATTATGACCTAAATATGATGGAGTCTTATCATCTTTGAATGTTTGTATGAAGTTTCTTTTGAATCTTTCTCCTTTCTTTGTATCAAGTGAAATATCATGGTTGTCATCAGGGGATTCTTCCACTCCTCTATTTCTAAGTCTAATTTCTTCTTGAGTACAGTATTTCCACTAATGATCAAAAGTGGGTAATTTTTCCCTTCCACTGATGCTTTGAAGAAAATGTTCTGAGTCTTTTGGAATATTGTTGAGAGTGGATAAGACAAGTTCTCTATTAGACATGATTTCTCCAATGGAACCTAGCTGATCTTTGATTTATGATATCTTCATAAAGAAGGTAGCAACTGTATCACCATTTTTCATCTTGGTAATTTGAAGATGGCCCTTTAAGTTAAGGGATCTGAAGGTGTTTTCACTCTCAAACATATCCTTCAATGCTTCATACATTTAATAATTTGTCTTCAAATTGACAATACTAGGTAGGAGATGATCTTTTACTGAGAAGATGATTATTTTCCTTGCCTTGACATCCTCTTCCCTTCGTATTTCCTTCTCTTCATCGGTAGATATCTATGGTAAATTATTTTGTATCACACTCAAAAGGTCATATTATTCAAGGGTGATATAAATCCTTGACTTCCAGGAGCTCAAGTTTCTTGATCCATTAAGCCTATCTTCCACTAAGGTTATGTTCATATTTTCAGATTTCTTCGCAAACTCTCACCAACTAGACTTAGAAAATATAATCACTAGGTTAGACTACAAACCTTAGGTTTTGTTGGGATTATGGCTGCCAACAATAAGCTTTGAGAGTGTCACAGGAATATTTTTTAGTTGAAACGTTCCTTCAATGCACTGCAAGAACCCTAAATTCAAAGTTATGCAGAAAATTGTGGAACCCTAGAAACCCTAGAGCCAAAAATAAAAAATCCTCATAAATTCACTTTGAGAGTATCTGGAGGTGCAATGAGGGAGGTCATTCACCCCTATCCAAATTTCATCCCGAAAGTCCAAATTTGAAGTGCTGAAAAGGCCAAACAAGAGAGGTTCATATAGATTTTGCAGAAACCGTAGGGGGGCATACAAAATTGCAGAAAAGAAAGGATGGTTGATTTAATGCCTATGCAATGGGTTCTTTCAATACCTAAGCTATGATACCATGTTTAGTTTTCAATAATCTAGGCTTAAGAATGAATTTCATTCCATTTTTAGCATTTTACTTAAACCATAAACAATTTGTTGCAGCAACCAAGATCACAAGAAGAAACACCATGCAAAAGTACACAAGAAGTATCCTCGAAAACCCTTCTCAAAAAGGGAAGAAAACACAACCAATACTTTGATATATTCTTCAAGACAAATACCTCCACCACCATAAAGAAATAGCACAAAAAAGGGTGCTCACAAACCCTAGAAGACTGGCACCCAAGAGAGGTGCACACTTTTCCCAAGAACAAGTGTTTGCTGAAATTTCCAAACTCACACTTGTGATATGATTCCTCGATGGGGAATTTACCTTTATTTATATTAGACTGAGCCTGTCAACAGTAGTGTCTATTGGCACAACAAGGACGGCCTCAATAACTTATAATATAATTAATAATTACCATATTAATTATCTTCTACATTAATTATGTTTCACTTGATGGTGGGCCCGACCTGTACCCTTTACATCACAAATAGGGTTACAGGAAAGTCTGAATTATGTACAATATAGAAATGTATCTCACACACTCACTAGTGCTCAGCCATTAGGGGCACATCCATCTGTGCTCAACCACTAGGATCACGTTCACATGTGCTCAGCCACAGGAACGTCCAACTCAACAAATCTCTTTCTCACTGTGTTACATAGGATAATAATATGGAGTATCACGTCATATCAAATATCTTCACAGAGGATGCCAATACATTGTTTCATCTCTGTCTCAGAATGATACACCCAACTTATGGGCTTCCCCACACAGGGGCACACAACATTCCATCTCTATCTCAGAGAGGAACCACATGTTGATACTAAGAGGGGGGTGAATTGGTATCAAGTGAAATTAAAAAAAAAATCAACTTATACTTAAACCATTCAATTATATACAATGATAAATTAACAATAGTGTAAGAGTTACACCAATATTCCAGAATACACCATGCACAATATATGAGAATAATCAATAGTTATTGTTCAAGGGAAGTAATGAATTCCAAAGGTAGCTACAACTTCCAAATATAAAGGGAGGGATAAACCTCCAAGAGGAAGATACAATCCTACAATATCAAGAGAGGGTTGAACTCTCCATTCTTTCCCCTTCCTTCCACCCAAGAATATATGAGAGATAATAAAACTTTACATTAAATCATCACCATCAACCAACCATCACATAGAACCTAATAATGCTTCCTGAGACTTCTTAAAATTCTAAAATTCTTCAATTATTGGAATAATTTGACACTATATATAATATTACTCAATGTATTCTCTGAAACTCCTCCAAGATTCACTCCTTGAGTCCTCTCCAAAAATAAGTTATAGAGAGAATGGTAGACCTTATTCAATTATGGTTTATTCAGGAGAGCAAACTTGTACAGAATTCCCCACTCTCAATATTTAGCATCTGATTCTAAAACTCACACACAAGAAAATAAATCTCGTACTCTATCCAATTCAATTGGTCTCACATCATTTGGATTCTCTATGAAGACGTTATGACTGTTTTACCCGGAACACCTATTTAATGACTAGTTTCGGGACAAGTCAAAAACCCTATCTTCCACAGCGTGTATCTCCAAAATTGTAGTGAATAAAGAGATGAATATTTTACCACAGTTACCTAGATATGTATTCTAAATACCATATCAATTTCACCATCTGAATCGTTCTAGAAAATGAGTTATAGAAAAAATGGTAAGATCACCTGTAAATAACATACCTTAGAACACATCACCAAAAGACTTCATCCTCCCTTGAAATCCGGCCTTATTTACTTCAGATTTCCTCTAAAATTTGACTTGTGTATCAAATGAATGTATAATGATATGTATTTATGCCATTTATGTCACTTCCTTTTAACATTAGGGCCAACCTGACAATTTTGTATTTTGTAATTTTTTTCTTTAATTATCTTCAAGGCCAACCTGTACTTCCTTCTTCAATTCACTTTTTCATCTTCAAAAATTTAGTTATCCTCAACCATGAGGATCCACGTGATGTGCTAGATACCACTGGAAACAACATGATGTATAGTATCCTTCCATGGGTGTTGTTTCTGCATGTTCATTTTCCTTCATGTCTAAATACCTTCATCAAACTTGCGGTCCAAAACCAATGACTATGGTTGACATCAATGACAACAACCAATATTCCAACACCACATACCCATATCACAAGGTTCACCACCTCACAAAGGGGAACAACATTTCATTTCCATCTCAGAGAGGAACCACATACCCAACTCATGGGCTTTCTCTCAGGCTGACTCACTCATTTTGTGTCCTGGAGGATGTCTCACGCATCGGTAATCATCAACATTCCTCCATATTGTGGAAAATACCTTCTCTTTACTCTATATGTTTTTCTTCCTTCCCTCTAACCGTTATAAACAAAAGTAGTTATAATCCTTCCTATTAAGTCATTTTCAACTAGAAGCCTCCCTATGGGAGACACCATTCCCCTATAATAGGTTGGATGTACCCTAGTTGTCAAAGGGTTCTCTCAAGTTCCTTTCAATCGAAAGTCCAAAATATCTCTACCATTTCTAGACCTTATTCCAGGTGTGGATTCAGTGCTAGGAGAAGATTATTCATATTTAGATCGATACTAGCATGGACGAGGCTATAGGTGTAAGATCCAATAGATGTTTAAGAGCTAATAGAGGTTTGTTTTGTTTGTTTGTTTGAACAGTCGATGCTAAATTGGGCACCATTAGAATCAGATTTAGCATCGAATATTGGCCAAAAATGTAATAATTTTGGGGTGCTAAATGGGGCAAACATTATGCCTAATTTAGCACATATAGATAGCAAGAGTTTGATTTGTGAGGGTTATTGGGTATGGCATAGGGTTTAAGGTTTGAGAAATAAATATTTAGGGTTTTGGGTTGAATTATAGGTTCAATATTATGGTTTATGGGTCAACAATTTAAGGATAAGGTTTAGTACATAGTGGATTATGGTTTTTTTCTAAGGACCAAGGTTTAGTGTTTAGGGTTATTAATAAGTATTTTAGTTTTAGGGTGAAGATTAATTTTCAATTAGGTTAATGTGTAAGGGTCGGCTAGGTTAAATTTTTTAGGTTCCATTGATTTGGTTTTAAGGTGTAGGGTTTAGGGTTATAGGTTAACAATAAAATATTTGGGTTAAGGTTAAAATATCATCGTTAAAGTATAGGGGTTTAGGATAAGGGTCAATGTCAATGGTGTGAAGGTTAATTATTTGGGTTTAATGGATAATGGTTAAGGATTGAAGCTTAAGGAATAAGGGATAGTGATAATGAATTGTCTATGAATTAGGATGATTGATCTACAAGATTAGGTTGACATGGATATTATCTAGACCAATTGAAGAGGAATATTTGTGAATTATTTAGTGGGAAAAGATATCATATCAATTCATTCCTAAAATTCCTAAAAATAAATGAGGCTCAACGTCCTTCTTTTTATATATGCTATTATTAGAATAAATACTTCTGAAATAAGAAATATTGTTAATGGATTTATAAAACCCAAAATTTAATGAATTTTTCAAAACCCAAGCTCACCCACATCCTTACAACATTAGATGGCTCCAAATAGAGAAGGATAACTACATAACCAAGGAATGTATATTTATATCCTTGGAAAACATAAGGTAACATGTGGTCATGTCACGCCTTTGAATATCTACAATTATGTATTATTAGGAAACCCTACTTGTGAGACAAACACGGGGTCTATTATCATGACCTTGGACTATCAACATTGAGTCAATCAAGGGTAGATTGTTCTATGTTTTCAATGTAAAGTGAAAACTAAATATCTTTGTGGTTTCAACCACATACTTTTATAAGTTAGTCAATCACTCTTTTTGGTTTCAACCACATACTTTCATAAGTTAGTCAATCACACTTGTAAATGGCTTATGTGGACTACCTAACCAATTTCTTGTATGAATTTATCATGACTAAACTAATATCCACCACTAACACCCCAAAATTTAATTGCACTTCTTGAGGTTCATAGTGGAAATTAGTAGGAACTTTCATTACATTTAAATGAGAATAGAACTAAGAAGTGATTCCTCTTAATCCCCCACTACTATTTAATATGTACGAGGACCTCACTAGTGTTGCGAAAAAACTATATAACTTCTTCTTCATTATAGTTTTCAACTGTTCTACCTAAGATGCCCCCAACATTGACATTTTGGAAAATATTATCATGGACTTGTCCTTAGATGGGGTTTTCTCTTAGTGAACATTACATGTATCACTATATCATTAGAGTAGTTGGCACTCAAATAGTATATTAAGATTGTATTAGAATCTTACCTCCATGCTAGATATTCCATTGCTAGTTGTGCACTCATCCAGATCTAGGGAACCTAGTGTGATGAAAGACAACCACTTGGTAGTCTACCATTACTAACAACCTTTATAAATATCATTGGCATACTTCCTATTACTCATGAAATTTATATTCCTAAACAAATCAAACATCTAATTTAAATGTTGAGATCTTATAGCCTTATAATCCTCATTTTCTTGAGCAAAGCACAACTTCGTTGGATCCTCGAATTGACATTGATAATAAGTTTAATACACTAGCCCCTTTTGAAAAATCCATAGATCAAATGACTTGACACACATACACAAGGCTATATAAATATTCTACATTTTCAAATCAAGTTATTCCTTTGCATAGTCCAAGTATTTCACATTTGAGCAAGTGAGAAACAAAATTTCTTTGTGGATAACACACTCAAATTTTAAGCATCAACATTAACCTCCATTTCCTACAGGAAACAAATTTCTACTTCCAATGTAATGGAGACCATGAAATTTCAAGAGAGTTTCAAAAAACATTCCATAGATGTGAATGATGAATGATGACAATGAGACTGCATGATGAATGTTGATGCAAACATCAACAATCTCAATGATTGTGTGGGTACATCAAGCATCCTTAAGTATTGAAACCCTCACATACCATAAAGGAACGTTTCTAGTATAACCATGTCAAATTTCAACGCATACATGAATAGTTCTAATAAATTTCAACATTGGCCCCATTCACTGCTCATCATGCGACATCGGTGGATGAAATTGGTGATGGGCATGTTGGAAGACGTTCCATGAAATTTCAAGAGAGTTCCAAAAAATACCTAAATCCCCTAACCCCTAAGCCATTGACCCTTAAATCATTAAGCCCTAAACCCTAAACCCTTAATCCCCCAACCTTAGTTAACCACTAATCCCTTAACACAAAATACCTAAATCCCTTAATCGCTAATCCATTGACCCTTAAACACTTAAACTCTAATCCCTAATACCTTAATCAATAAACCCCTATTCTCTAAGCACTTAAACATTAATCCCCTAGCCCATAATCCCTAATTCATTAACCATTAAACTACCTAACCTGTAAGCACCAAATCCGTTAGCTCTTGACCCTTAATCGCATAAACCCCAACCCATAATCCCTTAACCCTTAATCCTTGTACCCCAAATACTTAAATCACATAATCCTCAAAGCCCCTATCCAATTAACCCCCAACACATAAACTAATTAACTATTTGGGCACATTCAATGCTAAATCCAGTGTTATTTACGATGCTTAATCCAACAATATTTCTCAGCACTAAATATGGCACTATTTACAACACTATTAGCGCCTAATTTATCACCTACATGTTTTGGTCAACGCAAAAAAATACGGAAATAGCGTCGATGTTTTCAAAAAATTGGAGAAAAATACACTAAAACAATCTTTGGAAGCAAAAAAGGGAGAAATACAAAGTAAAAGACCTCTCCATTGGAATGGATCTTGATACATCATATACATGTATCCCTTCCCATAATTTATTAAATTCATCAATCAATGATTGGATGTAAATATCCATTCTCTTCACTTGTCTTCTACCAGGGACTATAAGAGCCAACGTAAGATGTTCATTCTTCACAGACAACCATGGGGGAATATTGTTATTGATCACTACCACTGGAAAAATAGAATAGTTGGTGTTTTGGAGGGAATATGGGTTAAATCACTACTACATATTGGAAAAACGGTGATGATCTACTTGCGATGTTATGGACAAAATTGGCCATATTATCGAAAAATAGAGAAAATTTAAAGTTTTTTTCTCCATCCTACCCGATATTTTCGCACGTGCAACGTACTTTTCAAATCGTCGCAAGAGTGACGTATTTTGAAGGTCGTATGTCTTGTGACGACATCAAATGTGTGTTACTCTTGCAACGGTGTGGACACTAGGTCATCCCCCCCCAACGGTGACCCACTATTTGACAAAGTCAACATTGACTTGGTCAACTTTCATCGAAATTGCAACATTATAAAATCTATAAATATGTTGCATTTTATGGATGTTGCGGCAAGTTTTCTATAACAACGACGGTTCAAGAAGGGTATAAGGTATTCTTGACGAACAAAAAATAGGTTTATTTTCATATGTTATAATATAAAAATATAATAGATATTCTATTATACACCACTCAATTTTATAATATAATCATCAATATATGTATGTGGGGAAGAATGTCAGAAAACATTAGAGGTGGGAAAAAAATTAAAGAATG
>CBVK0100387129.1:0-21461 GCA_900067695.1 Picea abies | reverse complement strand
TACACTCTTTCCCTACACGACGCTCTTCCGATCTCACCCGTTAAACACCTACCAACTTTTGGATTGTAGGTATTCCATCCATCGTTGATCATGATCACAAATCAACGATGTGATACTCATCCTTGTCCTATTATGGGTTCAACGGTGAGGACGATACCCAAAATTTCCACCTGATCAGACAACTGGCAGGAGTTCGTGACTTTGGGATTTCGCGACTCTTGCAGTTTCCCAACCTTTCAACCTTTCTGAAATTTTACCAATCGAAGTGGTCACGAGGGAGTGGCTACCTTTTGTTCTTGGTTATTACTTCCAATTATTCTATCCTTCCACTACCCTCAATCGAGCAGTCAAGAAGGATCCCGAAGGATCTTAGATCAATGGTACGTGGAACTTCGGGGTTCTGGGACTTCGGGAGTTCATGGTAGAACGTAACCTAGAGTTTGTCCTGAAGGCTGAATATTAATTACCCAGTGGGGTTAATGAAATCCCATGATAAACCTTAATTCAAGTACGTGTGTGGGACCCTCTCTGGGAGTCAGGAAATTTTGGACTCTGGGGCTTCAGGAGATTTGAGGAAATAGGAGGGCGTGTTAAACACCGAAGCGACAAAATGTTGAAACTCCCTCACTAAAGTGTCAAGGATTCATTAGGTGGGCCCGCGTATGCCAGGGTGATCTGGAATGACTAGGAAGGTCCACGTGGCACCGTGGTATGGGAAATGAGTTAAGGTGGGACCAACCTCCCCCTTATCAACTTTAGGTTATGAGTAAGTGTAGATAGATCCCAACTGTTAGATATAAGGGTGGATAGAAATCCACCATAGATCCTGGACTGGTGAGAGACTTTGGTACTTCAGGTCTCTGGGAAGTTTTAGACCTACGTAAGAATGTCGAAGGGTTGAAGGCCCAATATCCGCGAAGACTGGGAGATACTCCCTACAACCAGTGACCATGTCACCACTAGGGGTGGTGACCTAGGTCACTGTTGTGCCATGTCGGATTGTACAGGGGGGAAGTGAGGCCACATGGATGCCACATGGTGAAGAGAATGGACATTGGCCAATGACATCCCAAAACTTCGATGGACCATCACTTTTAAACCAGAGTTTGAGTTCAGACAAGTTTATAGTCGTTGGAAATCTCTCGGTGAGCACAAGGCGATGGCAGGCTTATTCGAAGGATTCATGCAGCTGTAGGAAATAAAAAATTTATGCCCCCTCCCTTAAAATGCTACTTAGGGGGTCGGGTGCGTGACCGAGTGGTATTAGAGCAATTGTTTTTGTAGTTTTTTTGGTAATGGGTTGTTCACAAATTGCTATCGGAGTAGGAAACAACACTCGGCTTGCTTGGGCTCATGAAAGAGCGGAACAAACTTTAATAGAAAACCTGAAGGGGAAGGGCACTCTACCCTACCCACCTATAAGAACTTATTTAAGCTTTACTACTGAAAAGAGTGAGACCTTCTGATGTTTACATGTTCTAAATCTGAACTGCATATTGTTGTTATATGTGGAACATTGAAGCTATATTTTACCTTACAATTTTTTTTATTTATCGGTGATGTTCATAAAATTTTAGGATAGTTGACAAACAAAAAATGATGTTATCATCACTTAAATAGTCAGCAGACAGCAAGGAAAAACTACAGCGAAAATAATGGTGACACTCCATGAGTGGGTGGGGGAGCTCCCACAATAGAGAAGAAGATTATGTTGAGAGGAGGGTGGTGGAAACCCCTCCAGATTTAGATAAAACTGTAAGAAGCCTTATGGAATAATTACAAATATTTAAAGCAGAAAATGAGAGACTCATGAGAGAATAAGAAAAGAAAACTGAAATAAATGAAGTCCTATTGCAAATCCTATCATACATACAGAGGCAAATGCAACATGGACCAATGGCCAGTAATGTGGACAGACCTAATAATAAGGGAACCTAAATTCCACCTAAGATACAAAAGCATGGCCCTGAAAATGGAAACACAAGGAAAAGCACCTCAAAGAAGGCCCAACATGGAGCCAAGAGGCATGCTAACGTCAAGGATTCAATTGAAGAATCCTCTAGTGAGGGAACTAGCAACTCCAAGGAATTGTCTAGCAGTGAGACTAGTTTACATTCTCATAAGAGAAGAAAGAGGAGGAAGCATTCCAGAAGACATGACCTTGAAGAGTTTAAGAAATCCAAACCACCCACTTTCGATGGAGATATTAAGAAGGGGGAAGAAGCAGAAGATTGGCTACTCGGCCTAAATAAATATTTCAGATTTGATGACTACTCTGAAAATTTAAAGGCCCAAATAGTCATTTTCAACTTGATTGGAAAGGCCTCCATCTGGTGGGAGGACCTCAGGAATGTAAAAGGAATTCATTAGAAGGATTTTTCATGGAAACAATTTGAGAAATACTTTAAGAAAAAGTACCTATCTGAGAGGTACTACGATGAAAAGACTAAGGAGTTCTATGAGCTCAAGTTAGGACAACTTACCATAGATGAATATGTCAACAAATTCTTTGAGTTGATAAGGTATGTGCCTTATATCAAGGATGAAAATACAAACATAAAACGATTCATTAGTGGACTTCCTCAATCCTCCTGAGACAATATTGAGTTTGATGAACCTAAGACCTTAGAAGACACTATTAGGAAGGAAAGGTATTGCTATAAGCAATTCAAGCACAAGGCAGAACCTCCTAAGGATTGGAAAAAGGAGAAAAAATTGGGATTCAAGAACAAGGGGTCTAAACCCTCAAGATTTAAGAACCATGAGAAAGGCTCTAAGATGAGCCTTCCCACTAAAAGTGTGTATCATTAGAATTTTCCATCTCAAAGTGGAAATAAACCCTTTGGATCAGTCCCAGGAAAGACCGATGACAAAAGGAGAGAACCATTGAAATGTTGGGGATGTGGAGAAGAACATTTGTTGAGGGACTATCCCCATATGCAGCAAGACAATACAAGAGTCTACCACAGCCAAGGATGTGGCTAGGAGCATGCCACAAATTTATGCAGCCCTGGATAATCGACAAGTTGATCACCAAGCTTCAGTGGTGGAGATGGAAGGTATGATTTCCAACCATCATGTTTCTATTTTGATTGACCCTAGTTCTAATCTGAGTTATGTGGCCCCTCAAACTGCTAAGAAATGTAAATTGCAGCAAGTAAAACATGCTAAATCATGGCTGGTACAACTAGCCACTAGAACAAAAAGAAAAGTGACAGAGGTCATACCAGAATGTCAATTCATTTTGAGTGGATGATCCACCCAAGAAACCCTAAACATGCTCCCTTTAGGATCTTATGACCTACTGATTGGCATGGACTGGTTGGCTGCCCATAAAGCCAAGTTGAACTGTTATAATAAAACATTGGAGTGTGAAAATGAGGAGGGTAGGAAATTAACCCTACAAGGAATTCAAAAGCCAGTCTTAGTGAGACAAGTATCATCCCTTCAAGTGAAGAAGTATTGCAAAAAAGGATGTCCTTTGTATGCAATACAAGTGTTTAACTCTGTTGAGGAAAATAAACCAAGCCTAGAGGACCATCCTATATTAATAGAGTATAAATATGTGTTTCTAGAAGAGGTACCAGGTCTACCTCCAAGAAGATATATTGACTTTTCAATAGAACTTGTACCTGAAGCGGTGCCAATGTCTAGAGCACCCTATAGAATGAGTACACCAGAGCTAGTTGAGCTCAAACTGTAGCTGAAGGAGATATTGGAAAAGGGTTACATCCAGCCTAGTGTGTCCCCTTGTGAAAAATAATGATGGCACACTCAGATTGTGCATAGACTACCAAAAAATAAACAAGATGACCATCAAGAATAAGTATCCCTTGCCGAGAATTGATGACCCGTTTGACCAGTTGAGGTGTGTGCTACAATATTTTCCAAGATTGAATTAAGGTCTGGATACCATTAAGTCCAAATTAAGGATGAAGACATACATAAAACAACCTTTAGGACAAGGTATGGGCACTATGAATTTGTGGTAGTGCCATTTGGGCTTACCAATGCACCATCCACCTTTATGTGCCTAATGAATAATGTACTCAGTAAGTTCTTGGAAATATTTGTGTTGGTCTTCATAGATGACATTTTGATCTATTCTAAGAGCATAGAAGAGCATGAAGAGCACCTCAAGTCAATGCTTCAAGTTCTAAGAGAGCATAAGCTCTATGCCAAGTTTAGTAAGTGTGATTTCTTTTCTAAAATGGTTATTACTTAGGCAATGTCATCACTGAGGAAGGAATGACAGTTGACCTTGACAAGATAAAATCCATCATGGATTGGCCTACACCAAGGGATGTCTCTGATATCAGATCCTTTATGGACCTAGCAGGATACTCTAGGAGGTTCATAAAGGGTTTTTCTAGGATTGGTTGTCCAATCACCTCCCTACAAAAAAAGGGAGTTAAATTCATCTAGAAAACAGAGTGCGAGGAGAGTTTTCACCAACTAAAACACCCTTTAACCAATGCACCAGTGCTAAAAATTGCAGACCCAAACAAGGAATTTCTGGTGTGTACAAATGCCAACAAAGAAGGACTCGGAGGAGTCCTCATGCAAGAAGGGAATGTAATCTGTTATGAATCTAGAAAATTAAATGAACATGAAATCAATTATGTGATAGACGACTTGGAATTGGCTACCATAGTACATGCTTTAAAAATGTGGAGGCATTACCTCCTAGGTAGAAGATTTGTGCTAATGACAGACCACAATAGGTTGAGATACTTGTTTGACCAACCCAAGCTCAATGCTAGGCAAGCTAGGTGGATGGTTGCCCTTGGTGAATTTTACTTTGAAATCAAACATATTAAGAGAAAGGAAAACATAGTGGTTGATTCCCTGAGTAGAAGTATGAAAGTGATTCACCTGGCAGTTGTGAGTACCTATGAGTCATATATCAAGGAGAGAGTCAAGAGTGCAGAAGAAGTGGATGAGTTCTTCAAAACTATGGAAGTGTGCCTAGAGCAAGAACCCACAGGGCCGAAGTATAAGGGCTATAAATTGTTGAATGGTGGCCTGCTAACTTACAAAGGCAGGTTGTATATTCCAAATTGTGACGACTTGAAGAGGTTCATAATGGATGAACTACATAAAATACCATACACTAGTCACCCTGGTAATCAAAAAATGATCACAACCACCAAGAGACTATATAATTGGCCAAGAATGAAGAAGTACATAGATTAATACTTGGATAAATGCTTAGAATGTCAATATGTTAAGGTGGAGCATCATCATCTAGCAGGGACGTTGCAGCCCCTACCAATTCTAGAGTGGAAATGGGAAACCATCTCCATGGATTTTATCATTGGATTGCCTAAATCAACCAAGCATAATGATGCCATTATGGTAGTTGTGGATAAGTTGAGAAAGGATTCCCACTTTATCCCAGCAAAATCAAATTCTAAAGAAATAGATATTTCCAACATCTTCATGAAAGAAATATTTAGACTGCATGGCATGCCTAAGGAAATCATATCGACAGAGATACAAAATTTATTTCAATTTTTTGGAAATCTTTGTTTGTTGGTTTTGAAACTAAATTGCTATTTAGTACAACCTATCACCCTCAATTTACTGATGGACATAAAGAGAGGGTAAATCAAGTATTATAGGACATGTTAAGGATGCATGTTATGCATCAGCCCAAGAAGTGGGAAGAATACCTACCATTGGTAGAATTTTCTTATAACAATGGCTATCGGGAGTCATTGAAGATGAGCCATTTTGAGGCTCTCTATGGTAGACAGTGCAACAATCCAATCAGATGGAATAACCCAGTAGAAAAAATAACCCTTGGGGAAGAACTATTAAAAGAAATGGAACAACAAATAATTCAAATAAAATAGAATATGCAGGTAGCTCAGGACAGGCAAAAGAGCTATACAGACAAAAATAGGATTCCTAGAGAGTTCAAAGTAGGGGATCATGTGTATCTTCAAATCAAACCAAGAATAAGTTCCTTGAGAATGGGAACTTGTGCTAAGTTGACACCTTGTTTTTATGGACCTTTTGAAATTCTAGATAGAGTTGGACCTGTAGCATATAGACTAGCACTTCCTCCCATAGTGAAAGCACATAATTTTTTCCATGTTTCATTATTGAAAAAATATGAACATGATTCTAATCATATAATTATTTTTTTTGTGATCCACGTGGAACTAGAGGGAGAATTCCTTCCAGAACCACAATGCATACTAGACAAGAAAGAGATCCCACTCAAAAACATAACAATTTCCCAGGTCAAGGTGCAGTGGAAACACTTTGGCCCAAATGAAGCCACATGGCAATTGGAGGATGCCATGAAACATGCATACCCATTTTTGTTCACTATTGTACATAAATACCACAACTGTAGGTAGAACAACGATGAAATGTTCTTTTTAAGGGGGAGGGGATTGTAACACCCTTATTTCCCCCAAATTGTAAATATTATTATTACTATGAACAAAATATAGATAGATCTGCAACATGAATGTTGGACAAACAATGAGCCCTTCCATAGAAATTAATGTATATATTTTTGTTATTAAATGAAAATGAAATTAATGGCATGACTGTTGAAAGAGGGTTGTCAGATAGATCATGATGCATGAGAAGGGATGGTAGGGGAACCAATAATGGTGAGTTGAATCCCGCCAAGCCAATACCCTGCTGGATATAAATGCGCATCTCCAGAACAATATTCTGGCCTAGGAAAAACTTAATAACCAGTCAGGCTAGTAGTTGGGAAGTATTCCCTCAAGAGTCAATGAGGGAGATGGGCATAGTACTATCTGAAACTTCCTTACTTGACCAACAAAATCTTGCGGGGAGAGGCAAGAAAAGAGAGGAAACTCGTGGGAAGAGGGCAGAAACACAAGCATAAGACACGTGAATGGTCTCGAGGACCAATAGAGAAGAAGAAGAGCACATGAGGCTCTCTGATTTGGAGGAAGAAAAACTGTGAATAAACTATTCTGGTTACATGAGTGCTTGGACAATGTTTTCTAATCAAGCTGATAAATAGAGTGGCAGTGATTGAGTGATCAATCATAGTAGACTCCCTTTCTTGGTGGATAGAAAACTAGATTGTCAGGTTCCTGTGGGAAAAGGAGAGTAACCTTTGTCCCTTGTTGTTGTTGAGGTCAAGCATAATCCCTCTCATGCCATCATGATCTAGCTAGGGGGTGTCTAGTTGAGGAATAATCCAAGAACAATTGTGCCTATGGTTGGGTGGAAAAGGGAACCCTTTTCAGCAGTTCCAACTAAATTCCAAAGTTTCAAATAAGTGTGAATTTGAGTTTTATTTTACCTTGACTGTTTTGTTTTAATATGTAATTCCTTGAGTTATATGATGGCATGATTGTTTATCTCATTGAATGGTATAGTTTGTGGCTCTGATGGCCTGACAGTCTAGGAAGTTTGAAGTAGAAATTAAATCTCATATTTTGTCAATGGATTCATGTTTAATCATACTTAGCTAAGGAGACCTATGATTAATGGGTATCAAAAGGAATTGGGACAGAAGGCGAGCTAGCCTCTATTTGAATTTGTATATGCGCTAATTTCCCCAATGGATTGATCCAGGGATCGAATCCAAAAGGCCATAGTCGGGACATACTCTATAGGACGGTCTCGAACTCGTCAATCCCTCAAGATTTCCTTCCTTTCTATATATTTTGATTTCTGTAGGTGAAAGGCACTTCCTTCAAACCATTAATTTGAGTGACCAGAGGCTCAATTCCGTGGGCTTAACCAAACCTTGGATATGATTCAAGAGTGTAGCTCTCAGAGCTTGTCGAGTCCCAGATGATTAGGACCTAGAACCCTTCGCTATGCCCAAAAAGGAGCTAATCCCTCCGAGCTTCGAGACTTCAGGATGTTGGAACCTCACAACATCCACTGTTTGTCGAAGGAAACCTATTGGAACGGTGAACGGATGGTTTGACCAGCAATTGGCGGTCTCGTACCCGTTATCATGGTATCTGCCTTATCGTTAAACACCTACCAACTTTTGGATTGCGGGTATTCCCTCCATCGTTGATCATGATCACATATCAATGACATGATCCTCATCATCGTCCTCTTATGGATTCAATGGTGAGGATGCTACTCGAAATTGCCACCTGATCAGAATGCGGGTGGGAGTTTGCAACTTCGAGACTTTGCGACTCTTGCAGTTTCCCAACCTTTAAGCATTTCTAGAATGTTACCGACCGAAGTGGTCATGAGGCAGTGGCTACCTTTTGTTGTTGGTTATTACTTCCGCTTATTATATCCTTCCACTACCCTTGATCAAGTGGTCGAGAAGGATCCCAAAGGATATTAGATCAATGGTTCGCAAAACTTTGGGATTCCGGGACTTTGGGACTTCGGGAGTTCATGGTACAACGTAACCTAAGGTTTTTCCCGAAGGTCAAAGATTAATTACCCAACAAGGTTAAATAAATCCCATGATAAACCTTAAGTCTAGTACATGTGCGAGACGCTCTCTATAAGTCCATAACTTCAGAACTTTGGGACTCCGGGGCTCTGGGAGATTTGAGGAAATAGGAGGGTGCGGTAAACGCCGAAATGTTGTAACTCCCTTGTTGAAGTGTCAAGTCTTGATTGGGTGGACCCACGTACGCTAGGGTGATGCGGCATGACCAAGCGGGTTCACATGGCGTTGTGGTATGGGACTCAAGTTAAGGTGGGACCCACCTCCCCCTTGTCAACTTTAGGCTATGGGTAAGTGTGGATAGATCCCAACCGTTAGATCTAAGGGTGGATAGAACTCCACCATAGATCCTAGAGTGGTGAGATACTTCGGGTCTCTGGGAAGTTTTATACCTGCATAAGAATATCGAAGGGTCGATATCCGGGAAGGCTGGGAGATACTCCTTGCAACCAATGACCACGTCACCGCTAGGGGTGGTGACCCAGGTCATGGCAGTTCCATGTCGGATGGTACAGGGGGGAAGTGAGGCCATGTGGATACCACGTGGTGAAGAAAATGGCCATTGGCCAATGACGTCCTGAAACTTTGGAGGACCATAAATTTTAAACCAGAGCTCGAGTTCAAACAAGGTTATAGTCATTGGAAGGCTCTCGATGAGCACAAGGAAATGGAAGCCTTATTCGAAGGATTCATGGAGGTGTAGGTAAGCGAAAATTTATGTTCCATCCCTTAAAAGGCTACTTAGGGGGTTGAGTGTGTGACACTGATAAGACTTTAATATGTTGTTCTTAAGAATTGACTAAGTAACTTTGGAATACTTCACAAGTCGAGTCGAGCATTCTAAAATTTATGCAAGAAATTTTTGGAAATTCGAGCAAACAACTTTGTTGATCTACTTAGACCTTGGATCTTGTGAATGCATATATTTGTGTTTGTCATTTTTATTGTGGCTAGCACGATTTCACACTTTGGAACTATATAATATCAAATTGTGTTTCACAGATGTAAACAATCTTTCCAAGCTTAATAATGATGATGGATGGACTCCAAATCTGATATTTGAATAAATTGTTATAATCTCTTGGATCATGGTGGTAAGCATAATTTGGTAACAATTGGTTCTAAACATTCTTTAAAAGGATTGTCTGCTAATCATCAAGTTTAAACCATATGGTATTCTTATGATGAGATTCTATAGACCTGGGATCATTGAACATATGTTATGGCAGATAACCTTTTCACTTTATCATTTGACTAATCATTTCCATCATTCTAATACAAGTAAATGTTAATGATAATTCACTTGGTAAATTGTATTAGCTTCTTGTTGATCAAACAAATGCTTGGCATAATTCAAATCCCACATAGTAAAAAATAGATCTAATGTCTATATAGGTAGTCCAATCTTGCTAATTAGGTCTAGCCAAAGAGGAGGAATGTTATCCTCCTCACCCAAGACCATTTAATATTCTTCACCTTGATGTGATATTGATTTTAAGTAGGCCATTTAATATTATTCAACTTGAAGTGGTAATGAAATATATTAAAAGTTAGTCTAAATTCATCTTAATCTAAAATTTATCAATTACTAAGAAAGATCAAATTTTCATGATGCAAACCTTTTCTCTTACACCTTTAAAAACATTATTCTTAAAAAAATTTAATCTTCTTGAAATTAAAAAAATCTCAAGTTAAATATTAATTTAAAATATTTTTTTTTTGTAAATGTATAATTATTTTAATTAAAAAAACTAATTTACAAATTACTTTCACAAAAATAAACACCATCCTTATTATTATAAAAAATACAATAAAAATAATTAAATTTAAAAAACTTAAAAAATATTTACCAAAACACATTTAACATTATCACTTTATAATGTACAAATTTAATTTTAATTAAAAAAAAACATTTACATATAATAAATGCCATGAGAAATATATACAAACTTTGAATACAATTTGATATATTTATTTACATTATTACAATCAAAATAGAAATAATTTCACTTATTTTATTTTTAACTGTATTTCTCATCTCCCTGCATTCCTTAATCAAAATCAGAATCAGGTAACTTTATTTCTCATCTCCCTACATTCCTTAATCAAAATCTTCTTTGGCCTTAAATACATTGTGAAGGTATATTTTTATAGTATTATCCTCCCAAATTATATTTTTCCACCATCTTTCCCCACCATATAATGGTGTTAAACTGGGTAACTTTTCTATACCCATGGGCAGTTTCTTTAGTGCTGGACAGCTACGGATCTTTATAACACGAAGTTTGCCCAGAGTTCCTTCTTTCAAGACACCTCCCTCACACGATGGCCCCGTCAGACTTTGCAGCTGATTCATGTATTTCAAAACCAATATCTCTAACATCGGAAATCCTCCGGAACTCCCTATCCCCAAATCCTTCACCGTCTCGCAACCCTCTAATTTTAGAAATTTCAAATTTGGCAACCTCTCCAATGAAGAAAGCTCCTCCACTTCAGAACAGTGACTAAACTCTAACCGCTCAAGTTGTTGAAACTCACATATCCAGTTTGGCAAATTTACCCTACTGTAGTATAACCTGAAGCTCTGCAATTTCTTCATACTCTGTATCTCCTGGGGCAAATCCTTATCTCCTGGGGATAAGAAACTGTATGAAAATACTAAATGCTTCATTTCTGACCAGGTTCCCAATATCGAAGAATTGACCAGCGCATATAGTCTTGTCAATGAAGTGATTTCAGAAATCTCGGGTGGCAATACTAACCGGATGCAATTACATAAATTCATATCTTGGAGTTGTGTAAGCTTTCCTACGCTAGATGGCATTGATACCAACTGAGAACAACCATCTAGATTAAGAAATTGGAGTTGTGTAAGCTTTCCTATGCTACAAGGCAGTGATACCAACTGCTTACAATAACTTAAATTAAGATATTGGAGTTGTGTAAGCTCTCCTAGGCCTTCAGGCAATTCCTTGATGGCAGTCCAACTCAAATCGAGAAATTCGAGTAATGCAAGTTGTGTTAGAGATGTTGGCACTGACTCTATAAGGGTACGAGAGAGATCTAGAACCCTCAAAGAGGTGAGGTTGATCAGAAAGCTTTCGGGAACATTACAAGATAATGGATTTTTAGATAAGACTAAACTCACAAGTTTTGGGCATAGCAAATCGTTTGGCAGAGATTTCATTTCGTTGCAGCAGAGTGACATTCTTTTGCAATCGACCTGTATCTGACTGTGTGGGAAATCTTTGAGCTGTTTGCCTGCACAGTCTAAATAATTTTCTTTCTCCTCCCCAATGTAGATTGCCATATCCCTAATAACATCGTGCACTGTTATATACCTTGCTCTCCATACCTTGACAGGTTTGTTGACAATTATGTCGATGCTCTGTTTTTCAAAATTAACATTCTGAAACAAACCACGATCTATGAGAAGCTTTACATACCTGTTCCCGAGCTGCATGTCCGTTGAATAGGTTGCCTCTTTGCTCTTAATAAATCCTTCGGCAATCCACATGAACACCAATTTCTCCACCTCAATATGTGCATCCTCTTGATACAAAGCACAGTAAAGAAAACAATTCTGCAGAGTTTTGGACAGGTCATCGTAACTCCATTTGAGTCGTCGATACAGCTGTTTGTCAACAGGGGGATGTGTCTCTGGAAAAGAAGGATCTGCATTTTTCATGAGAGACAAACAAGAATTCCACTCATCTCCTGTTGTTTTGTCTCTCATTGCTGCGGCCACTACGGTTATTGCCAGGGGCAAACCTTCGCACTCGTCTGAGATATTTCTGGCACACTGCTTCAAATCCTCTGGAACATGGCGGCCTCTGAAAGCTACTCTCTCGAACAACGCCCACCCTTCGTCCCTCGACAAGGGTTCCACTTTTACCGACTGGTCTGCCTCTGTTAACGTTAAACGTCTGCTGCGTGTAGAGAATACTACTTTGCTACCTTTATCAGTCTCAAATGCCACACCTAGTTCTTGGAAATCCAGTGCACTCCAGATGTCATCCAACATCAACAGAAATTTCCTCTTTTTCAGAGTTGCAGACAGCATCATCTTGGGGGTATCAGTATCAAGATCAGAAATGCTGGAAAGGTCTAATTTGAGTGCCGTTGCAATATGACGCTGCAAGACAGAAATTTTATAGTCTTGGGAGACTGTGACCCAAATCACAACATCAAAGACATCAGTTACCTTATAGAAGTTGTACACGGATTTGAGCAAAGTGGTCTTTCCGACCCCGGCCATTCCGTACACCCCAATTGTGCGAGGTTCTGAAGCTTCCGTTAGCCATTTCTGCAGCTGCGTCTCTGCAGATTTACTGTCCATTCCTACAATGCCCCAATCTGGCAGGGGTTGAAGTAACTCCTTTGCTGGCGGTTGTGCTGAGGATGAGCTAATTTGCTGAGCAGTAGCAAATATTGAAAAGAGAGTTTGAAGCTCTTGACGGAGCTGATCAAATCTTGAGTTCCACTCTCTAATCTGTCTGGAAATTCTGGGCTTGCAGAAGATGCAGTCCAGACACCGTTGCTGCAGCTGGGACCTATCGATCAGACCTTTCGCCTCTCCAATCGCATCACGCGTGTTGTCCAAGCAGTCTCGGATGGACTCAGGCGGCGTTCTCTGCTGATTTTGAAAGCCATTGCAAATATCTTGTAAAAGAAGCTTCATTCTCTCTAACTTAGCTTGCAGAACCCCACGGTTTCGATCCAGATGAATAACATCATCTATTTGTTGAATGAGTGGAGCAACAATAAGTTTGTTAATGGCGTCCGCTGCAACTGAGGTTCCAATCTGCTCCATGGCGTTGATAGAGGCAGAGAATATATTGAAATATGAAAACGGTTGGCTCAGAGAAGCTGTGAGGGAGAGGGAAATAGCAGGGAGATGGATAGGAACCAGAGAGAGAGGTAGGGACATTAATATAGGCATACTGGAAATCGATGGCCGGTCGTGTTTGTGTGTAGTGGCATCTTGAATTTCGGAATAAAGAAAAAGTGAAAGTTGGAAGCATGTAATTTTTTTCATTTTAATTTGGCTTCGTGTCCCCTGTGTTATGTGGATTCCCTTGTGTAAAAATAAAAAATTGTGATGGAATAGTGCTAAAAGACCCTACTAAAGACAAGTGAGGACTAATAATTCAAATAATAATTTAAATAGGTCTTATTTTATTTTAATTGAATTATTTTACTGTACTAAATATTTTATTAAAACAATTGAATTATTTTACTGTACTAAAGATTCTAGTAAAACTTTAATAAGATAAGTGGGAACTAATAATTCAATAAACTTTATTTTAATTGAATTATTGTATTAATTTATTGTACTAAAAGACCCTACTAAAGACAAGTGGAGACAAATAATTCAAGCATCACTTACTTTAATTAAGATAAGTGGAGACTAATAATTCAAGTATGACATACTTTAATTAAATTATTGTACTAAAAATAAGTGGGGATTAATAATTCAAGTAGGCTATATTTTAATTGAATTATTGTACCATATGCAAGATTGAAAAAAATTTGATAAGAACAGCTCATCTATTGTGCTAAAAGACCATACTAAATACAAGTGAGGACTAATAATTCAAGTAGGCCTTATTTTAATTGAATTATTGTACTAAAAAATCTTACTAAGACAAGTGGAGATTAATAATTCAATAGGCCTTATTTTAATTGAATTATTGTACTCATCTATTGTACTAAAAAACCCTATTAAAAACAATTGAAGACAAATAATTCAAGTAAGCCTTATTTTAATTGAATTATTGTATTAAAGACAAGTGGAAATTAATAATTCAAGTAGACCTTACTTTAATTAAATTATTGTACTCATTTATCGTACTAAAAAAACCATACTAAAGATCATTTATTGTACTAAAACACCATACTAAAAACAAGTGGGGACTAATAATCTACACCTTACTTTAATTAAATTATTATAACAAAAATAAGTGGGAAATAATAATTCATGTAGACCTTATTTTAATTGAGTTATTATATTAATGACAAGTGGGGATAATTCAAATAGATCTTATTTTAATTAAATTATTGTATTAATTTATTTTACTAAAAAACCTTATTAAAAATAAGTGATGATTTATTAAAAACAAGTGAAAATTTAATTGAATTATTGTATTAATCTATTGTGCTAAAAAACGTTATTTAAAACAAGTGAGAAATAATAATTCAAATAAACCTTACTTTAATTAAATTATTATACTGTATGTAAGTTTAAAATTAACAAAATTGCTATTACTTCAAGTTGTATTGTAGTAAAAAACAATACTAAAGACAACTTCAAGTATTGTATTAAATAACAATACTAGGATAGAAAAGTACTACTAATTCTGGATTATCCTTTGTATATGTGTAAGTTAAAAAATAAATAAAAAAATTGTTAAGAACTCACTTCAATTTATGGTACTATTTTACTACAGCTTCAGTTATTATAATTATTATACCACTGGTCAAGGTGTGCTGAGTGTAATTCACGAATTGATGAAAAGTATATATAAAATGATGCATCAACTATCTTTAATTATTTTACTCCTCTCAGCTTTTTAGAAACGTTTTCTCTTTCTTTCTGGTTGAATTATTATACTGTTGTGTAAGTTGTGGAACTATGAGTTGTGTAAGTTATGGAACTATAACTTCAGATTTAGTTGCTACTGATTACTTTAATTATTGTAGTATTGGTATGTTAGATTTATAAACAAAAACAAAAAGAGTAGTTTAAACGTTCTATTTTTTGGCAGTTTTTTGGTGATTTTTTTTAGTTTGATTTTGCTCGAAATCTTGTGAATTGGATCTGCAGATTTGAGTAGTTAAGTTTGTATAATCCAAATGTCTCAAGGATTTTTCAGCAAGCTGAATCCATTTATGCATTCAGAAATGCAATTTAAACAATAGAAAATAATAATTTTGTCCAGATTTACATCACCTAATTCCAGCCAAAAATCCCCAAAAGTAAAAACTTATACACAACTGTTACAAATCCACCCTTTATATCCAACCTTTCTTAAAGCCTTTAGATTAAGTTTTAAATCAATATTTAGATATTTTATAATAAAAATTTAAACATTGATTTAAAAATAATGAAAATTTAAACATTCATTTAAATTATTATTTAAATGAATGTTTAAATTTTAAATTAACATTCATTTAATTTAAATATCCATTCATTCATAACTATTTAATTTAAACATACATTCATTCATTTAAATTAATATTTAAATATTTGATAATAAAAATTTAAACATTCATTTAAATTAATATTTAAATGAATATTTAAATTTTAAATTAACATTCATTCATATTTAAATTAATATTCATTTAATTTAAACATTCATTTAAATTAGATATTTGATAATAAAAATTTAAACAGATTGACGAGTAGAAGGTTAAGTAGAGATCCATTAACTATAATAACTTAATATTTAATAATAGTTATTAAAACTTTACATTATAATAGTAACTATCGAAAAACTCAACTCAACCTCATATCACTATCAGTCATATATGAAATAATTACCATAATTAATCACATTATGCTATAAACCTTAAGAGGCTAACTACAATCAAATCCACCAACACTCTCAATTTTATCGTCTTCCCATTAACAATAATGTGTGTATGTCCCAGAACAACATTGCTTACTATATGTTTATAAGGGAGTGGTCGATCATAGTAATGATATAGGAGTAAGGGAGTCGATCATAGTAATGATGTTGGGATATTGTTAATGGGAAACTAATGCAATTGGAGAGAGGCAGGTTTTGTTTTGTAGTTTTCTATGTATTTTTAAAAAGATTATAGTTTATTGTTTTGGAGCCATATTACATATTCTTTGTTTTATTAAAAATGATATTTGTTTTATTAAAAATTATGACATTGAATTTTGAATTAAAAATTATGACATTGAATTTTGAGATAAAATAGAAGATTTATTTTACTAAGTTCATTATAATTTAATATGTACTAGATTATCATAGTAAAATATATGATAAAAGATTATTTAAATATAAGAATGATTCATATAATTTGTGAAAAATTTGATGACTAAATCAAAACAAGTAAATCTAAGTTGTGTAGTAAACTAAACCCACACTTTAATCAATTGAGCTACAAAGAATTGACAATATCAAATGTTTATATTAATAATACTATAGTTTATTAAACTTCTCTATATATCTTTATACAATAATATAGACTAATTTTTTTTAGTTTTCTGTCCATCTACATGTATCATAGATTAATTATAAAAATTGAAATAAAAATATGATGAATATTAATTAATAATTATTTTAAACATTAACAATTATAATAATATTGGATGAGTCATAACCCTAACGAGGGCTCCCTCCTTCCAAAGCTAGGTTTGGCTCCATGAGCTCTGAAAGGGGCGGCGAGCAACCGCCTCTCCCTCCACCCTCAGTAGATGCAGCTGCCTTCAAACGTCTGCTCATAGCAGAAGGAAAGAAACTCGCCTTCGATCTGCCCCCCAAGTTTGTCAAAAAATTGGATGATATATCGGTCATCGCCCTTCCACTGGAGCAACCGATGCAGATCGTGGTGTCTTTGGCAGATTGGGCCCTGGTGGGCCAGTTCGTCGGACTCTAGCCCTCGCCCCGTACTACCGAAAACTGGATCCAGAAGAATTGGCACCCTCTAATCACCAGCAATGTCACCTACTATGTGGTTGGTCGAGGGTTTTTTCTATTCGAGTTCATCTCCATGGACGATCGCGACCTGATCTTCAGAAATGGGCCCTATTTCATGGGGCCCCAAGGGTTGTATCTAAATCGCTAGACCCCTAATTTCGATCATGCTCTAGATGTACCTAAGGAAATATCGATGTGGGTCAGGCTCCCTAATCTCTCGATCCACTGCTGGACACCCTCTTCGCTGTAGACCATTGGCAACGAGCTAGGTAAGTAAATCGACAAAGAAAACCCCAATGATCAATACTCATGTGTCCACATCTGTGTTGAAGTCAACTTAGAAGCTGGATTACCAGAAGCAATAAAATTGACTGTAGGTGATTGGCAACACTTCCAGAAGCTAGACTATGAACAAATGCCATTCAAATGCAGACATTGCCACAAGTATGGGCATTTCCATAAGAACTGCCCAAAAATTCCTCATTCCCAGCAAGAAAAAGATCCGGAAGAGGGGTGGCAGCAACCCAAAAGACATAAGGCAAATCCTAAATATGGACCACATAGAGAGGGGAAAAACCCTAATCCCCCCCAGCCAGAAAAGAAGCTCTGACGCAAAAAAAAAATAAAAAATCAGCTTGAACCAGGTAATAACTTTTCCATCCTGAAAGGGCCAGAAACTGAAGGAAATATGGTTGAATCGGATCCACCCATCACCCTGTCCTCCCTAGAAAACAAAAGAGCAGATCCTACTCCAACGTCCAACGTGGCCAGCTCCCAAGAACTCCCACCCGCCCAACAAGATCAAGGAACAGAGGAAGACCGGTCGGAAAAAGAGGAAGGGGAAATAGATCAAGCACTAAGAAAAATCCAAATAGAGGAAGAAAATCAGCAAAGGAACACAGAGAAGAAGAAACCTACAAAGACAAGTTGCAGGGAGGAAAATCAACCCTAGAAGGGTTGTTCAACCCCAGAACAATGAGGCAACAAGGGAAATTCCCTAAAGGAGTTGCCACCACCAGCAAAGGTAAGTAATGAAGGTGATCTCCTGGAACTATAGGGGTCTAGGGAGAAAACAGAAAGCTGAAGCAATGAAAGATCTAATGCACATAGCCACCCCAGACATCCTCTTAGTCCAGGAGACCAAGTTGGAGGAACAATAGTTTCTCCAGACCAGAAAGTCCTTCTAGAACTTAGGAGAAGGAATAATAGCAAGCTCCCAAGGTGCCTCAGGTGGTCTAGGCACTCTTTGGAATCCCAACAAGTTCGAACTAATCCATTCCCTCACTTGTCCACATTGGATATTCACAAATCTCGGCCATAAAGATACAGGCCTTCAGGTAAGTCTCTTCAACATTTATGTTCCAGTCCTTCTTGCAGAAAAAAAAGAATGTTGGAAGTCTATTCAGGATTTCCTGTAGCTTCATCGCCCCAAGAATATAATTCTAGCAGGGGATCTGAATCTCACCCTATCCGCTCAGGAAAAAGAAGGGGGGACCCCATTCAGAGACCCCCTCTGGGAAACAGTTGATGAACTAATATTGGATTGGGACCCGGAAGACATTAAACCCCCAAAAGGATTGTTCACCTTGTCCAACAAAAGAATAGGCCCAAGACATATAGCCACTCGGCTTGACAGATTTCTCACTCAACACTCTCTCCTTCTTCTTGGGCTTAACCTTGACTCCTCTATCCTCCCTTTTAATGCCTCAAACCATAAGCCAATCCTCTTAGCCATAACGCAAGACCGCAACCTGGGCCCCATCCCTTTCCAATTTAGCCCCTCCTGAATTCAGCAAGAAGGGTTTCTAGATCTCGTCTCCTTACTCTAGAAGGATTTAATCACGGGCTCACCCTTTTTCATCTGGGAAGAAAAGTTGAGGAAACTTAAAGAGGCTCTTAAATCATGGGCCAAAACTCTCAAAACCCCCCTCCATCAGCGACTGGAAGTGCAGCTCGCCCTGGAACAACATCAAATCCAGGCAGAGACCCTCACCGTAGACCCATCCTCCTTGGAAAAAGAACACCAGTTGCACAGAAACCTCCATCAAGCTTGCAGACAGGAGGAGGATTATTGGAGGAAAAAATCTAGAAGCCTCTGCCTCCAAACAGGGGATAAAAACACCATCTTCTTCCATAAACAGGCGGAAGGACGAAAGCAATTCAATTCTATCAAAGAAATCCGCACACAAGAACAAGTCCTTTCCAATTTTGAAGACATTAAGCAAGCAACTCATATTCACTTCAGAGATATCTACACAGATGAGCCCCCTCCCCAAGAAACTTCCACCTGCGATGTCCTAAATTTGATTCCCAAGAGGGTCTCCATGGAAGATAACTCAGCTCTCACAACGCTGATCTCTAAAATGGAAATCAAGAAAGCTATAGCCAATATGGATCCTGACAAAGCCCCAGGTCCAGATGGCTTCACGACCTGGTTCATCAAAGTCTACTAGAAAATAATTAAGAACGATCTCCACATAATGATTCAAAAATCACAATCCCACAACAAAATTGGAGGAAGCACCAACTCATCTTTCCTAGCCCTCATCCCAAAGGAAAGAGGAACCACTTCCTTTGATCGATTCAGGCCAATCTCCCTCTACAACATCAGTTACAAAATTATCACTAAAATCATGGCCAATCGGATCAAAAAGATTCTTCTTTCAATCATACCTGAAAATCAAGGGGGCTTCATCAAGGGAAGAAACATTGGTGATAACATTATCCTTGTCCAGGAGGCCATTCACTCAAGTCAATCTCAGAAAGAAAAAGGAATGGTAATCAAACTGGATCTGGCAAATGCCTTTGACAGGGTAAGAAAAAACTTTCTTTTTATGGTTATGCAACGTTTCGAGTTTGACCACTCCTTTGTCAAGTGGACTCAAGCATGCATTGGAAGATCGTGGATAGCAGCTTTGGTTAACGGACGAGCACCTGGATTTTTCCAAGCCTCTCGAGGATTATGGCAAGGTTTTCCCCTCTCCCCACTACTCTATGCCATTCAGGCATTGGTGTTGAGCTTCCAATTGGATCAAAGTCAATAAATTCAAGAGATAATGGGACTGTGCATAGCCAGAGGAGTCAGAGATATCAACCATGCTCAGTTCGTCGATGACACCATCCTCCTAGGAAGCGCAAGCAACCACTCGGCCAAAAAATTCAAATCTGAACTAGACAGATATCAAGCCATCTCGGGCAGCAAAATCAACTACAGGAAGAGCCAAATCTATGGTTGGAATTGTACCCTGAGGGAGATGACTGACATCACCCGAATACTTGGAATAACGAGCAAAAATCATTGGGACTCCTTCAAGTATTTAGTCATCCCCATTTTTTAAGCCTCTGCCAAGTCCTCGTGCTGGGCACCCCTAGTCGACAAAATCAAAGCCAGAATAAGCGCCTGGGGTTCAAGTTGGTTAAATCCAGCAGGTAAGCTAGTTCTTATAAATTCATCCCTCTCAAGCATTCCTAATTATCAATGTTCAATCATGTTAGCCCCAAAAGACATTATCACTAAAATTGAAGCCCCGCTGCGACTCTTTCTATGGCAAGGAGGAAAAAACAACGACGAAAAACTTTCGTTGGTCAGTTGGGGGAAAATATCTCCGCCTATCCCTAAAGGAGGTCTCCAACTCTTTGATCTACAAATCCAAAATCAGGCTCTAGGAGCGAAATTGCTTTGGAATGTATTGTCCGAGAGGAGCTCCTAGTGAAAAGAAACTCTTTGGAAGAAATATTTCTCTGGCCCAAGGCTCCAATGTCTTGACACCCCACCCAAAGCCAATCATGGCTCTCTGATCTTCTCCATCTACTCAAAAGAGCATAATTTCTTCGCTACTACTCTTACTTGGATTCCAGGCAATGGGAAACAAATTTGAATCTGGGAAGACACCATAATGGGGGACCCCCCACTCGATACTATTCCAGGCATGACCCTTCTTAAATCCTTTCTAAAATCTAAAAATATAAGTACCCTTTGGGATATTTCCCTCTGGCAAAGAGACAGAACCAAAGATTGGAAGAGAAGGGTCTTTCCTGATTGCCGCCCCCCAACTACACCATGAAAAATAAATTTTGATTACTCTACTTCAAGGGAAATCCCCAATCTCCAAAAGAATCAAGGACAAACGAGGTTGGGGAAGTCAGCCAGGGGACTACTCAATAGTAGCAGGCTACAAAATCCTCTCTGCAAAGCCCCAGATCCTAGGAAATCTGGCACTATGGAAGGCGATTTGGCAAGTCAAAAGTCTACCTAAAGTGGACTTCTTCATTGGGACCTTAGCACATAACAATATTCTGATGGGTGATAACCTCCGGAGAAAAGGCTCGGAAGGCCCTTCGAGATGCCCTCTCTGCTA
>CBVK0100387128.1:0-12410 GCA_900067695.1 Picea abies | reverse complement strand
GAGTTAGTTGATCACCTGCTCCTTAACTGCCCCTTTGCAAAAGAAGTTTGGCGCTTAGCCCTGTCAGGGTGGGTCCCGGTTGTCCAAATTCCTCCATATATCCCCTCTCTGCTAATCAATTGGGCCTCCCTCTATCCCTTTTCGCTCAAATCCAAATATAAGCTTAAGTGTTGTTGGTTGACCCTCCCTAAATTTATTTTATGGAAAATATGGCTAGAAAGAAACGCCCTTATTTTCAAAAATCAGTCCTCCACCCCCACCCATGTATCTGTCAAATCCAAATCTCTCCTAAGAGACTGCCTCTCCTTCCGCTGGTCAACCTCCAACAATCGCCCTCTCTCCCCCTTTGAAGACGCCTGGATTCATAGCCTCGCTCCAGACCTAAATCCCCCTTCCCCCTCCCCCAAGCAACTTTACGAATCTTGGGAACTGCATAAGGAGCAAGTGGATTTCAAATACAAGCGGTGCGCTCAGCACAAACACACCCTTTTCTTTGATGGAGCTTCGAAAGGAAACCTAGGGGCGGCAGGAGGGGGAGGGGTTATCTTTGGCCTAGATGAAATCTTAGAACTGGTCTATTCCTGGGGATTAGGGGAAGACACCAACAACATGGCAGAAGCTTTGAGTCTCTGGCAAGGCCTCACCCAAGCCTAGGAGCTAGGAATCAATGAAATCTCGGTGATAGGAGACTCTCGGCTCCTAATCCAAGCCTTGGTCACCAACTCATTACCAAATCAAATGAAACTTTGGCAAATTCTCAAGAAAATCCAGCGACTCTCTAACTCCTTCCGGAAAATTGATTTTTTCCATGTACTCCGACGTTTAAATGAAGAAGCGGATCAAGCAACCAATGCCGCCACTCCCTTGAGCAAGGGGCTCCTCTCACTCAATGGGACCCTATCCTTCGCCCCAATCCCTTAACGAACTAAGGTGGGCGGTGATCCAAAAATGAAGGTATTACTGATAAATTGCAAGTTTAGTTTATTGTACTTTATGCATCGGTTCGATAAGAATGCGAAGTACATAAACTCATTAACTTATTGCGGAATATCAAAAGTGACTTTTACTCGATGCTCATTAATGATTAAAGAGATCAGACATTAATAACCATGCTGCAAATTAAGAGAAGAGAACAACAAAACAGAAAGAGAAATAGAGACAAGAACTTGTTAACAGAGTTCACTAATCATTGGCTACGTCTCTGGGCCCTCTTCCAAGTGGAGTACCTCTTTATTTCTCTTTAAAATGCTCAAAGTTCTCTTACGTAGGCTCTTTGTTGTTACATAACATGCTTTAGATCTCCTGTGAAAGACCTCCTTGCTCAGATTCATACATGCCTCATCAAATTCCTCTCAAAAACATGGCAAAAATGCCTCTCAAAGCATGAGAAAAGGCCAAAAATTACAAGTTGCTCCTTCAAATCCCATCAAAAATTCTTCCTCAAGCTTCAAAAAGAATGGTTTTTATAGTTTTCAGGCCCAGATGAGGAAGTCCAACTTCCCTTGAAGATCTGGCCTCTTTCTAGGATCAAATCCCCCTCCAAATGGCCAAAATATCCTCCAAAACCTAATTCTGGTCATTATATCAGGCAAAAATCAATTAAAATTGCATAACAGGGTTAAAAAAACCCACTTTTGCATAAATTTGGGCTTAAGCCCCCAAAATGTGGCGCTCACCCCTAAACATATGGTCATATGCACTAATTTTGCCCAAGCGCTGGCCCCTAACATTCGCTAGCCCCAGGTTATATGACGCATTCCATGGGACCTTTGGCCTAATAAAGAAATGTGCATTGCATTAAGCCCTAAATTTGGGCACTTGGATAAGGTCACAGCCCCCGAATCTTGGTGGTTAGGCACTGGAATCATGGCCTTAAACCAATGTTCTGGATGTTTGTTGGATAGTTCGCACCCCTTCTCCCTGACCGGTGGTTTCGTTGCATATATAACCATGGACTGGGGCTTAGTCCCAACCCCCCCTTTTCCGCCATATTAAAACATGCATTTTAAATAATTATATTGTGCCTTTATACACAAGGCACATGCATAGCGCGTTAGTGTTAGAGATTTCCTCAAAGCGCTTGGCTTGGTTCGTTGGTCGTGGGATCAAAACCCATGGATCCCAAAACATTTTCAACTCGCCACATTATTGATGACTGGGTGCCACATGGCTGCCCATGCCTGGGCCACGTGGCACAACCACATTTGCCCAAATATTCGCCACATGTCCAACTATGATTGGATCTGTCATCTGCCTAGTCAATTGTTGCAGTGCTGCCACATGTCTCTGCCACATCAACATCATTAATTAGCTTTGGTGATGTCATGTTGATGTTAGCATTGAATTTTGGCAGTTGACCCTTTGATTTTTTAATTGTTTGAGAAAATAGTCAGAGTGCGATAACTCTCGCATACGTAGTCCATTTGAGAAAGTAAATATATAGTCGGAATTAACGCGACGAGCTGGTCGCAATGGAATTGGTTTCGCTCAATTCAGAGAACTTTCATTTTTGAGCATTTTCTAAGCCCGGGGAGCCTCCTGGATCATTCCTCCCCACTTTGGAAGCTTTTGGACCACCAAAAGTCTGCTTTTACTCAGGTAAAAAGTGAGGGTACTGCCTCCCCACTTGTCCTGTATCATCCATCCTCTTTGTTGGGACAATGATCACCTGACTAATCACAACAAACATGAAAACCGAGATAGCATTGTTTACCAAATTAATCATCCCATCAATTGCATAATCATCTACATTCTTTGTTGTAGTTAACAGCCATACACCACTGAATAGCAACAAACTAATCAACAATACTAGACATGCTAATGAGAATGAAACAACATGGCTAGCCCTATTGATTTTGAAAGGTCTCCTACTATAAAAAGATATTCCTCTAGTTGAGAGGAGACACCTAAAATCCATTTATTTTATTTAATGATAATTATAATTTCTAATATAATTAGAATTATAATTATTGCAATATGTCATATTTGTAGTTGGTTTTTTAATACAATGCAATTATTAATAAAAATAGAATGTAAAAATAACTTATATGAAAAAAACAAAAACAAAACTCTTTTAAATATAAAATAAATATAAATTTTAAATTAGATTAAGCATTCCACCAAAACCAATATATTAACTTAATTAATTATATATTTATCTAATTATCTATATAATATCTCTACGTATAAAGACTAATCAATATAATAACTATTTACATTAAATTCATTGTCTTGTTAAAGAAAAGGATTAAAATGTGAACTCCTTTTAAATCTATGTGAAAATATCAAATGTCTATATTAATAATATTAAAATTTATTCAACTTATTTACGTGCATCAATAAAATAATATTGACTAAATTTATGTAGCTTTCCATTTATCTCTCTACATTAAAGATAAAATATAAGAATTAAACTATAAATATAAATAATATTAATTAATAATTATTTTAAACATAAAAATTATAATAATATTGTAAAAAACAATGTAATTCTTAAAAAAATATTTATAAATACAATGGTTATCAAGTCAAACATACAAATATAAATGCGATGGTTATCAAGCTAAACATACTTAAAAATTAAGAGGAAATTTATTAATATTAATATATAAATAATCAAAAATTCAAAAATCATTATTTATAATGTAGAGAATGTATATTCATAATTTATTATAAAAAATAAAAATAAACCAAAAAATATTAATAATAATAAAAATAGTAAAAATAATCTTATTTTTTATATATAAGAATATTTATCAAAATATTAAAACATAATGATTTATTTCGTATAATAATACTTTTGTATTTTATATATTTTGTCGAATTTTCATTATTGAATTTTTTTCTAAAAATTATATTTACTCTCTCCATGGACCAAATGGCTTAACACGTAAACTAATGTTTCTCTACATCATCTCTTCTCGTCCCATGAAACACAAGAAGCCTCAGAGTTGTGTCTTGGTTCGTCATACTCTCTCTAGTATTGTTTCCTCCTAACTGACCACTAGATGTTGGTGATATTAATATTGATATTGAGACTCTTCCTCTCGAAGTATTTTTGACCTCAACCCCTTCTTCACTTGTATCTTATCCTTCCCTTTCTTCTACTATTTCTTCTTCTACTCCTATCTCTGCACTTTCTTCGTTTCTTTCTTCTTAATTAAAAATGTGCCAAGGGGTGGTTCAAAGAGGGGGTTCCTCTAACTTATCTCATTATCCCCGGTGAGGGATCCCAAAGAGCTTACTACCTATAGCCATGCAAGCACATTCACAATTTCTTAATCCTCTTCCCCTTCTTGGAGGGTTCCATCACAATCTTCTGCCACGTCAGCATTGCTACTCTGCGCCTCATCTCCCTCTTATGGGAATACATCTCTTAACAACCAAGGGCATATGAATTCATCTTCTCCAAACCTACTTCCACTACTCCTGGTATCCTCACTTGATACCCTACTCCTAACTCCATGTCTCTTTGACAACATCATCATCTTTTGGATTCCTTCCATTGGATACATTCTCTCTCTTTTCCCCCCTTCTTTCCATCCCACCCCCCATGTGCATGAGGGGGTTTACTTGGCCATCCTATCGGGCTCCATGCACATCATTCCCTTCTCCACAAACAACATCTTGATCCACAGGGGGATCTCTTCCTACAATCTCTTTCTAGGGTCGACAATAAACTTTCTTTCAGCCTCGTTGAAAGACTTGTTGTATTCAATGGCGAACTCAATGATGTATCCTTCCTTAACCTAGTCTAACTAGAAGTTGGTAGCTCTAGTCTACTTATTACCCACATATCTCAGCCTATTGACTGTAGTTTGGTCCCATACCAATGGTTGTTCTCTCTGGATAGGTTTAATCATTGACTACCTCTTTACCCATTCATACAACAAACAAGGAAACTCAACAAAAAAAATTCCATACAAATCTGTATATACGTACCTTTGTTTCCAGCTTTTGATGTTGGTCACCAGGTTCTTGATCTCTTACCGTGCGAAATCATCCTCGTTCTCAGATAAACAGTCTTGTATTTCCTCCCTAGAGGGTTTCCACCTCATTTCCTTCAACACCAAGTATAAAATTTTCAGGTCCCAGCGATGAAGCCATTTGTTGGCTTCTATTTCACTACAGGGTTATAGACCCAAGGTTCGATAGGAGCAACCAACAAAACCCCATAGGTGTCAGCATAGTCAATCCCCAAGAAGTGGGGAAGGTCTCACCCAAGACTCCATGAGAATCATAGAGACCATAAGTCTTATGACAGGTGTGAAGGAATTATGAAGATGAGAAAGATCCAGAGAGTATAATCATTCATTCATTCATTCATATATATTTTTGCATTATTACCCTACAGAAGAAAGTAAACACATATACAACCAAGCCATAATACAAGAAATGAAAAGAGAAAGGCATTCATCTTTCATTCATTAACTTCAAAATCATTTAGATACAAAGTCATAACAAAGATGCACCATGTATTCTAGTCTCCCTTCATTTCATTCATACATCTATATTAACTCTGAACATTAGATTCATGCAAAACTATTAGAAAACTTGAACTGGAGATCTTTTTTTATTCTGACTCACTCCCTTTCTACAATACTTGACTACCATCTCTTAGTGAATCAAAATCCCAACCCTTTTACATGTCCACATGCAACTCCCCATATCTTTCCAGAAGTGTGGCAATCCGAACTAACTTTCCATCTCATCCATAACTTTTCCCATGATCATTTAGGTCGTTACCAAATCATTTACAATGATTCCTAAAGATATTTTCATATTCAGTCTGCATGCGCGTATGATGCAGGAGCATCGCCAACACATCAAGTGAGCCAGCATGAAAGCGGAGGACAACTGGACAAGCCAACACAAATTTTGAAAACACTTTGGAATTGTTGCGCAAATCTTTAAATGAGTCATTAAGATGAGGCGCACTTGTTAATGTAAAGTAGATAGAATTTAATTCTAGACTAGACAGTTGTAGAGCGCAAGAGGGAAACGGGATATAGACACCCTCATTGTGCATTGTAACATTATTCAGAAGCATTTGGAGCAAGAAGAAGCAGAGAGCTATGTAAAAACACCCATGTACAGACATTTGAATTAATAGAAAGCTTTGATTCAAATTCATGGTTTGTGTTGTTCTCTGTGTATTGGTGCTGAATGATAGGCTCATGAACGTTTGCTTTCTGTTATACATTTTCTTTTATATGCTGTGTATGTGATTTCGTGTATGAATTGAAGTATGAGAGGGAGATGGAATGAGTTTCAATTGTTTCTCTATTTGAGCCAGAGAATTCCTGCAAGGAGTGCAGTTGAAGTGTCCGCAAGGAGTGCATTGACAGAGGGTTCAGATAGAGATAGTTTTTTTTCTCATTCATCCAGAAGTGCAGTTGGGCACAGGAGCCATGCAAGGAGTGTGCAGGCTGGGTAAAATTCTCGGGGTTGCGAACCTGAGTGAAGCATTTGACAGACTGCTGCTGCAGGTGTGCGCAGAGTCAAGTGACTTCAACACTTCGACGTTGTTGAAGGTTTGCCACAAGGAGTGCGTGCAAGAGTTTTCTTGAAGGACTTGAGGTCGTGGGGAAAAGTTCAGGAGGGATAGGACCTTCGAATTTGTTGAAGGACAGCGTAGAAAAGTTGTGCCTTGAAGGTTGGCAAGAAGCGTTGCAAGCTTGCACGCAGGTGGATAAGTTCTGTGGAAGAACACTTAGTCATTTTGTGGATTGCATAAGGAAGAACGGACGATCGATATCTTCTAGGGAAAATCAGTGAATCACCATGAGCCGTTGGATCCCGCAGGGGTGCAGGGGGATACTACAGATATTCCCATAGTGTTTAAAGCTCAGAAGGGGCAGAGCCGTTGATCCATGCTAGCCAGGGGCGTTGGATTATTCGTGAAATCGCCTATTGGGATTTCGTAAGAAAGGAATCGAAGATTTGGTAACGGGAGTGGTGAAATCACGATACGCGATATCCTGACGGATACAAGTACAGTGTGGGGCCACAGGAGTTGGTGGTGGACAGGTAGCACATTGTATCGAGGTTCGGGAAAAGTAAAGTCCTGAAACATTGGACATCAGGATTCGCGATCCCGCGAAGTCCGAATTCCCAACGAGGTGACGGGACCTTTGAAAATTCAAAGCCGCGAGCTCATTGGAGTTTCGGCATATCGGGACTCGGGAGTCGGAGAACCAAGTTGCTCAACACCGCGAGTGCCGAGATCCCGATAGAGAAAGTCCCGACAAAGGAACGGAAGGGTCAGCGTTGACTCATATCGGGTCTCGGAGATTCGAGAGTCCTACACTCGATCACTGACCTCGCAAGGTTGTGAAGTCTGATTCCCCGATAAGTAAAGAGAGGGGGAGTCACGCAAAGTGATCTGTGGGTGCAGATTTCCTGATAGGGAAATAGAAGGACCGGTTAGTGTTCTTCGGGCCGAGGAAAGAGAAGATCATGTGAGCAGGTGTGCCTGCGGGTGTGACACCGCGTCAGTTTGGTATCAGAGCTTCCGATTCTTGTCTGTATATTTCAGGCGAGGAAGGCATAAGAGGTAAGGAGTACTCTGATACACAACGTCAAGTGGTATCAGAGCTAAGACAAATTGTTCTTTGCTTTCTGTAGCAGAGAAGAGGGGAATTCGCCATGCCGCCAAGGAGAGATAGGCAGTCACCTGATCCAGAGGATAGTGAAGTGCAGAGAAGAAGAGGCAGGTAGATAACTGATCTAGCCATAGAGAGACAGATGAGAGACCTCCGAGCGAGACTCGAGGACATGGAGACAATGCAAAGATGCACAGCTAGTGCAGGGGATCTGAGTGATTCTGATAGTGAAATAGAGGCTGAATAAGAGGAGGAAGTTATAGCTGGAGATGCATCAAACGAGCGTTTGATCAAAGCTATTGCTAGGATGGGTGCAAGAGCAAAGATGGACATTCCAATTTACGAGGGAAACTTGGATGCAGAGGAGCTACTAGATTGGATTAGAGCTCTGGATACTTACTTCGACTATGAAGATGTCGAAGAGGACAAGAAAGTCAAGAATGTTGTTACACACTTAAAAGGACATGCAACATTGTGGTGGGATGAACTACAAGATGACATGCGCTGCAAGGGCAAGCAGAAGATCAAGAGCTGGGACAGGATGATCACGAAGATGAAGGAAAAATTCATCCCCAGGGATTATCAAGTTACTCTGTTCAGGAGAATGCAGAACCTGAGACAGAAGCTGATGACAATGAAAGAATACATTGGGGAATTCTATCGAATGAACATCATGGCAGGTCATCGGGAGAGCGATGATGAAAAAGTTGTCAGATACATGAATGGCCTGAGATATGATATCCAGGATGAGATGAGCATGGTAACCATCCGAACGGTGGAAGATGCTTATCATATGGCTCTGAAAGCTGAAGAGAAGCTGAGCCGAAAACAGAGTCAGAGGGGCCGAGGCAGAGGTCAACCCAGAGGCAAAGCAGTTGCCCAAGAAAAATACCAGAAGCCCAATGAGGAATGGAAGAAACCTCAGACTCGTGCAGAGAGAGGTGGAACCTCACAGCAGGGGCCATATGTTGAACAGAGAGGGAAGCATAATGAACAGAGAGGAGATTATGCTGACAACAACACTTTTCCTCGTACTAGAGGAAGAGGAAGAAGAAGAGGTGGAGTAATCACATGCTTCACATGCAGAAAGAATGGGCACAAGTCTTACGAGTGTCTAGAGAAAAAGAAGGACATTGGAGAAGCTCACATCACCGAAGCATAGAGGCGGGATGTTAAGGCTGAAGACGCTGAAGGCGGAAGATCGCTCATGATGCGAAAAGTCCTTTTGAGACTCGAGAAGGAGGTGGAAAGTTCAGTCCAAAGGACCAGACTCTTTAGGACTGCTTGCAAGACCAAGGACAGGGTATGCAAGGTCATTGTAGACAGTGGTAGCACGGATAATATCGTATCTACGGAGATGGTAGAGAAGTTGGAGCTGGAGACGACTGATCATCCAAGCCCATACAAAGTTTCGTGGCTACAGAAAGGACACCAGGTAACTGTTACTAAACAATGCTTGGTTGAATTCAAGATAGGTGGATATAATGATAAGATCTTATGTGATGTTATTCCCATGGATGTTTGTCATCTATTGCTAGGTAGACCATGGCAATATGACATAAATGTGATTCATGATGGGAGAATGAACACATACACCCTAGAGAAAAATGGGAGGACACACATGTTGCTTCCGATAAAGGATAAGGAGGTAAAGCCGGAAGTAAGCAACACAATACTTCTCATGAGTGGAAAGGAACTTCTTACCGAGGTTAAGGAGAAGGAGGATCCACAATTCTTTGTGGTCAGGAAGCCGCAGATTGTTCTGACTAGTACAAGAGTGGATGATTTACCGGATGAAGTTCAGGAACTGCTAGAAGAGTTCGCTGACATTATAGTGGACGAACTACCTCGTTCATTGCCACCGGTCAGGAGTGTGAGTCATCATATTGATCTCATACCAGGAGCCATTTTTCCAAGTAAAGCCACGTACAGATTGACGCCGCAGGAGAATGAGGAGGTTAAAAGGCAAGTCCAGGAGTTGTTGGACAAAGGGTTAGTCAGGGAAAGCTTGAGTCCATGTGCTATTCCAACAGTACTCAGTCCGAAGAAAGATGGAGGCTGGAGGATGTGTACCGACTTGAGGGCGATCAATACGATAACCATCAGGTACAGGTTTCCATTTCCAAGAATGGATGATCTGATGGATTGCTTGAGCGGAGCAAGGTACTTTTCAAAAATTGATTTGAAAAGCGGATATCACCAGATTCGCATGAGAGAAGGCGATGAATGGAAGACAACATTCAAAACAACCGAGGGTTTGTATGAATGGCTTGTTATGCCGTTTGGCTTAACAAATGTGCCAAGTACCTTTATGAGGTTGATGAACGAAGTCCTGAGGGAGTTCATCAGGAAATTTGTCATCGTATACTTGGATGACATACTGGTTTATAGTAAATCAATGGTAGAGCACTTGAAGCATTTGGCTACAGTGATGCAGAAACTATAATAGGAGAAGCTGTTGATTAATATGAAGAAGTCCTCATTCATGAAGACATAACTCATTTATTTGGGATTTGTTATTTCGGCAAATGAGTTGAGGATGGATCCGGATAAGGTGGAAGTGATCAAGAATTGGCCATCACCGAGGAATGTATTCGAGGTGAGAATTTTTCATGGTTTGGCTAGTTTCTACTGAAAATTCATCAAGAATTTCAGTGGAATTAGCGCAGCGATGATGGATACAGTGAAGAAGCGGCATAAGTATTTTCACTGGACAGAAGAAGCTGAAAAGAGTTTCAATCTATTGAAAAGGAAGATCACGGAACAACCGGTTTTGGTGTTGCTGGATTTCCAGAAAACATTTTAGGTGAAATGCGATGCAAGTGGATTCGCAATCGGGGCAGTCTTGAGTCAAGAAGACAGGTTGATAGCATATTTTAGTGAGAAGATGAATGAAGAAAAATTGAAATACTCCACGTATGATAAGGAGTTTTATGCTATCATACAGGCATTAAAGAAATGGAGGCATTACTTGATACCCAAAGAATTTGTATTGTACAGTGACAATCATGCACTGCAGTTTGTGACTCAACAGGAGAAGTTGAATCAGAAACATGTAAAATGGGTTGAGTCTATGCAGAATTTCACATTTGTGATTAAACATATTTTTGGTACTACTAACAAAGTTGTTGATGCTTTGAGCAGGAAGTGTTTGCTGTTGCAGGAGTTCAGAGTCCGCACTTTAGGTTTTGATGATCTCAGGAATATGTACGCAGATGATCCATATTTTCAGAAAGCGTATGAAGCAGCTGAGAATCCAGTTCTCAGAGATAGAAGCCCATGGATAGAATACATGATCCAAGAAGGATTGCTGTTCAAAGGCAATCAACTGCGTATTCCGAAATGCTCCATGAGGGAGAATCTGTTGAAGGAGAAACACAGTGGTGGATTGGCAGGACATTTCGGTCATGACAAAACATTCACGAAATTGAATGAGTCATATTTTTGGCCGGGAATGCAAGCGGATGTCAAAATATTTGTAGACAAATGCAGAATTTTCCAGCATTTGAAGGGAAGAAAGAATAATGCAGGTTTTTATCAACCGTTGCCCATACCAGAAAGGTCGTGGGATGCGATAAGCATGGATTTTGTATTGGGGTTGCCAAGGACACAAAGAGGTGTTGATTCATTCTTTGTGGTAGTGGATAGGTTTTCCAAGATGACACACTTCATCCCATGTCAGAAGACCAGTGATGCAACTCACATTGCAAATCTGTTCTTCAAAGAGGTCATTCGACTTCATGGGTTGCCGAAAAGTATAGTTTCGAACAAAGACACGAAATTCATAGGGCATTTTTGGAGGACCTTATGGAAGAAGCTAGGGACTAATTTGATGTTTAGTTCAGCTTATCATCTTCAGAAAGATGGATAGATGGAAGTGGTCAATAGAAGTCTGGGAGACTTGCTAAGAAGCTTGGTGATAGAGAACCACAGCAGTTGGGACAATATATTACCACAGGCAGAATTTGCGTACAATGACTCAGTGAATCGGAGCACAGGCCAGAGTCCATTTCAGGTTGTTTATGGCATGTAGCTGAGGGGAATTTATGAACTAAGAGATTCAGGACAGACTGCTACTAGGAGCGCTAGTGCAGAGGAATTCGCTGAGGCGATGAAGGAACTTCACAGCCAGGTGAAGGAGCGGTTGCAGAATTCAAGTCAGGAATACAAGCGCAGAGTAGATCAACATCGGAGACAACTTCAGTTCGAGGTTGGTGATCTGGTTCTAGCACATTTGAGGAAAGAAAGGTTCCTGAGAGGAGCATACAATAAGCTGAAGATGAAGAAAATCGGGCCATGCAAGGTCTTGAGAAAATTTGGGGACAATGCTTATGAGATTGAACTACCCGATGGGATCGGAATTTCTCCGATATTCAATGTCTCATATTTGTACCCATACAGAGCTGGAGAAGAGACTAGAGATGAGCAGCCAACGATCCAGTGGACGAAGAAAATGCCAATTGCAGAGAAGCCACAGATGGAATGCATACTGGACAAGAGAGTGAGTAAGAGGACTAGGCGAAAACAATATTTTGAGTATCTGGTCAAGTGGAAGAACCATCCAGTTGAAGATGCCAGCTGGGAGACTGAAGCTGAGATACAGAAGCATGGACAGACCATGCAGGAGCTCATGGACAGGAGCCCATGAAAGTTTTCAAGCGAGGGAGTATGATGCAGGAGCATCACCAACACATCAAGCGAGCCAACGTGAAAGCAGAGGACAGCTGGACAAGCCAGCACAAATTTTGAAAACACTTTGGAATTGTTGCGCAAATCTTAAATGAGCCATTAAGATGAGGCGCACTT
>CBVK0100387125.1:0-10474 GCA_900067695.1 Picea abies | reverse complement strand
ATAAATGGAGTACAACCTCTTAGGTTGAGTAAGCTTCTGGCTCTCGAATACAATGGGGTGTCCTCTTTGCATAAAAAATGCACCGATTCCTTTGACGGGTGTGTCATACTCTAGTACAAATGACAAGGTGAAGTCTGGTAGTGCCAACACTGGACAAGTGCCCATGACTTCCTTCATGTGATCAAAGGATTCCTGTGATTTTTTGGTCCATATGAAGGTCCCATGCTTGGTAAGATCTGTCAGTGGTGCTCCAAGCTGAGAAAAACCTCGGACGAACCGCCTGTAATAGATGCACAACCCGAAGAAGCTCCTTAATTCTATCACGTTCTTGGACGTCGACCAATCCAGAATGGCCCTGATCTTCTTTTGGTGCAACTGTACCCCCTGTGCACTGATGATGTGGTCTAAGTAAAGAAGCTATGTCATACCAAACTGACACTTGGACTCTTTGGCATATAATGACTGTGCCTCCATGATGCTCAATACCTCATCCAGGTGCCTCATATGCTCTTGCCATGACCAGCTATAGATCAAGATGTCGTCGAAGAAAACCAAGATTGATTTCCTTAACTGATCCTTGAATATATGGTTCATGCAAGACTGGAATGTAGCAGGTGCATTGGTTAGCCCAAATGGCATAACCAATAACTCAAAGTGTCCAAAATGACATCAAAATGTCGTCTTCTCTATGTCCTACTCTTAGATGCTAATTTTATGATATCCAGAGTGTAGATCAATTTTTGAGAAGAAAACTACCCCATGCAGTTCATACATCAACTCGTCAATGCGTGGGATAGGGTACCAGTTCTTGATGGTTTTCTTGTTTAAGGCTCGTTAATCAATGCACATCCTCATGGTGCCATCCTTCTTCAGAACTAAGATAACTGAAGAAGCAAATGGGTTGTTGCTCGGTATGATGTGTCCCATCACCAACAATTCCTTGATTACCTTCTCTATCTCATCCTTGAACCTACTAGGATGATGATAGGGTTCCCCCCTCCTCCAACTCAATGGTGTGCTCAAACCCCCTGTCAGGTGGTCTCCCTGGTGGAATTGCCTCAAAGACCTGCTGATGTCGTCCCAATAAATTCTTGATCTTTGTGTGGTATTGTTGTCGACCTTATGAATCCTTCTGAGTAGTGATCAAGCATTCTACAACATATGCTATGTCCCCATGTCTAAATATCCTATCTATCCTCTTGGATGAAACTGTCTTGGGTGCTCTTGTCGACATACCTCTTAGAACAACCTTCTTCCCATCCTGATCTCTGAATCCCATTTCCAAGGTTTGGTAGTTGGTAGTGATTTTTCCCAAGGTAATCATCCACTGAACTCCTAACACCACATCTGTGTCCGATAGGTCAACCACATAAAATGTGTCTCTCACTGTGTAGTTGCCTAACTTCATCTCTAAGTTTGGAACTCTGTCTAGGCACTCCACTGTGTGTCCATCTACTACTGCAACATCAAACCCCTCAAACTCCTCTATCTGAAGTGCCTGTCTCGATACTAGTGAAGCGTCGATGAAGTTGTGGGTGGCCCCACCATCTATCAGGGTGATTTCCCATTGCCCTTGGATAATCCCTATGATACAAAGGGTATCATACCTGGGAACACCAGAAAGGGTCGCTATGACACCTCCCTTTGCTGGTTTCCTCCTGTTAGCCTGTTCTGGCGGTTGTGGGACTACTGGAGGATGGGCTCCTGCCGATGTCAGTGGTCTACAGGGAGGATGCTCCTCTGCTGGTGCTAACTCCTCCTCTAAACTAGTGGATCCACTACCCTGCTCCTCCTCCTCACTGTCCATGCTATCTACTACTACCTCAATATAATAAATCTCTCCCTTGCCCATGCACCTATGGCCTGGGACCCAAGGATCTCTGCAGCTGAAGCAAAGATTTTTCCTCATAAGATCTCGCCTAGTCTCATCATCCAACTTCTCCTTGCCCTTCCATTCTCTCTGGAATGGCTTCCTGTCTTGATCCCTCTAGGGCATAAATGGTTTGGATAAATTTTTAGTCTTTGGCACTGAGTTTGCCAGATCTCGAGTGGAAAGGATGGCATTCTGCAAAGTGGGAGGCCTGTATGCCTTCACCCATCATTTCAAAGGCTCTGTGAGTCCTTTTGTGAATAACATGATCAACCTGGGCTCTGATATATCTGTCACTGCCACGGCTACCCACTAAAAATCTGTGATGAATGCCTCTGCTGTGCCAGTTTGTCTCAACTGGGCTAGATCCCTAAAGTGTATCTTGGGATCCTTCCTGTCAAAACTGTCCATGAGCCTATCTGTAAAATCCCTATAGGAGATGATGCGACTGTGACCCAATGTCACCAGTCCATGGTACCACCACTCGTGTGCCTCACCCTCCAAGTGTAAGGTCAAAAAACTGATGGCCTTTGTCTCAGTCATCTGGTTGAGCTTGTAATACGTGTCTAGCTTCTGTACCCAAGCTCTAGCGGTGTATTTGGATGATCCGTCGAAAGAAGGGATGGTGAGTTTCCCAACTTTTCGGATGAAATCAAGGTTATGCCCCTGCTGCTGTTGTGGTCCTCCCCTCTGTGGCTCTATGGGGCGGTTCCTGAGTCTGAGTCCATAGTAATCGACTAGGGTCATGTCCTGATGGAAGTCACAACCCAATGCTGTGTACTCCCTCCTATACTCTACAATGTGATTAGCATGAGTGGGTGGCCTCTGTGGTATCGGTGGCGGTGCTGCTACCGGGGGTGCCCTCTGGAAACTGGGAAAAAAGGGTCTGGGAATCCTACTCGCAGAGGTGTATGTGCGAGAGGGTGACTGGGGTCTACTGCCTACTCCCGAGTTCCCCTGTGCTGCATGTGAGACTTGTGTATATGGGGTGCCCACTCTAGCCAATCTATCAACCACCTGTGCCAAGGACTGAGACATGGTCCGTTGACTAGCTGAAATATCATTGATAACCTGCATGAAAGTTGCCTCTGGATCTACAGGGGCCTTGCCACTTCCCTCTGGTCACTCATATCTATCTCCTAGCATCCTCTCTACCTCGCGCTCAGCCTCACGCTCTGCCCTTCTCTCTACTTTTCTGTGTGCCTCTTCCTCTTCCGCTGAGCTAGGAGGAAAAGGGGGAAAATCATGCCTATGCCATCTTTCCCGATGCATGTTGTAAGTGACATATTCGTCACCTACGTGTTCACAACCCTCTGGGTCTTCTGCTGCACTCATTTTCTTTAGTCACAAGCTGGCAGGACTAAAGCTCTGATACCCCTGTAATGTTCCTGACTTGGCTAATCTAGGAAACACTGCTAATGTGTGTGTAGGATCAAAGGTTTACAACATATAAATGATCATACAAATAATAAATGTGACAAAGGACTGCAAAGTTTGTATTATGATATCTTTGTGGATTACAAAATGGACGAATGCGGCTGAATAAACTGACAATACTCGACTAGATCAACAGACAAAGGATCTTAGCCGGAATACAAATAAGCAACTGTGGCTGAATAAAAATAACAACACTTGGCTAGATCAAAAGACAAAAGGATCTTAGCTAAAATACAAATAAGCAACTAAAAGATAATTCCCGGAATATGGGAGCACTGCGGAATCAATGAAGAATGATGGAAGACCTGGATGATCTTCTCGGTGACTAGGGTGTGTCTTTCAACATCGAAATCAACCAACTGGTGTTTTCCTCCTGGAATACACTGAACTATCTCTCCTGAGATGCACCTCTTCTCCTCAATGACAAGTCATAATCTGCATAATGATGAATTAGGTCGCTGACTCTTCTTTTATAGCTTTCCAAAACCCTAAATCATGCTAAAACCCTAATTCGCTGTTGATTTCCAAAACCCTAAATCACTACTGAAACCCTAATTCACCGTTGACTTCTATTTTTATCTCATAATGACTTAAAAGCACTTTTAACCCTTTTTAGCTCAATGTCACTTTCCGAATATAACACCTGTGACTGGAGTGACCTCTAGTAACCCTGTTTACCCCTCTTTGGCCCTGGCTATAGTCTAACAGGGCGGTTTATACCATTAAGCCTCCTCTTCTGGAGCTCCTATTTGGAAAGGGACATTACAACTGAACTGGCGAAACAACACGGGCAATTTGGACATTGGGATTAATAGGTGGTGGTAAAGGCAATGACATAGTGGGCCAACCACGATGGTGAGAGACATGCTAGTTGACGATCTCTTGCCAACCATCATTTGCGGGGACTTCAGGATGCAAATACACATGTGGAGGAATCAGAATGCTAGGGATATTCTGAGGAGGCTGGAAAGGGGGTCTTTCTGGTTGAGGATGCATTATCCCATGGCCAACCCAATTAAATAACCCTCTTGGAACAACTAGTTCAATTCTTGCAGGTTAATGTCAAAATTGATAGAAAATCTAGGCCTCCTATGGTCGCGATTCCAATTTCCCCTACCTCTCTTATTTTGACCATTGCTTCCTCTACTGAAAAATCTCATCCTGTAGCAACAGTTTGTCAGTAATGAAGCTCTTAATAAACCGTACATGAAACTCTTCTTACATGAATCCAAATTTGGATCTAAAATTGACACGAGATACATGCAAATCCATCCATAACACATCATTCATTAATTTCCATGTGGACATGGAATGATAGGGTTTATGGGAAATATGGAGGGAGTGTAATTAGTGAAAAATGGTAGAATGATAAGGGATCAATATACGAATAATGTTTAACAATTAACCAAACAATTAACTATTTATACAAATATCAAGGATATCAGTCATCAACCCTTGCTATTCTATCTTTCTTTTTCTTACACACTGACCTTTTCTTTTAAAATTTTTATCACAGAACATGGATGCAATAAGTGAAAACATGATCGTGGAGGGGACGTAATTAGCAAAAAAATGGTAGAATGATAGGGGAAATTTACGGATATTGTTCAAGTGAAAAGAAATCAAACATGCTACCTCTAATGCAATAAAAAATTATCTCTACCCAGAACTTCAAAGTTTAAACAATATCCTGTTTCCAAAACAAAAATCCAAACTAATGCCTTATGTAACAAAATTGCTTGATGGCCTTCAAATTATTTTACACAGTAAATTATTTGATATGCCCATAATTTTTTAACTACAATAATCATTTTAACCATATAATAATTATATAACAGAAATGACGAACACCATCATAATCGCTACAAGAATACAACAATAGTCCTTGAGCCACAATTCATAACATCAACTCCAGTAATAATCCTTTAAATCCAACAAGGTCACGCACAATGCTCCCAAAAAAACTCATATCCATCATTAATTTAACCACTGTTCAATGCAACTTCTTCTAATTTTATTCTAGGCATTATTACTCTATTCGAGCCTCAGGCATTTCAAGCACAAGTGCCCCCTTTTTTTTTAACAACAATCAACATAATGATTGAACCAAGAAAAGTAACATTTATTGTTTGGAACACAAACTTCAACAGATAGTAATTTCAAATGAATAGGTGAGTACATACTTTTTTTCCACAATTTCCAAGCAAGGAACCAACTAAACTCATGCCCAAGTAACTGAGCAAGAACAATGCTCTCATCAACTCAAACTGGAGTAAGCAACATTTTTACTGTAATGTGTAGGGTTCGAGAAATGTCAGTGACAGTAAGGGTAGAGACATCGGGGCAACTTAAACAAAGGGTTTGGCAGTTGAATAACATAGACAACTCATTCCATAGGTGCCCTATTATAATCGATCACAGAAACAATATTTCACAACATTGCTATCGACTGCATGAGCTTCAAATAACAGACTGTAACTTCCAAAGAACAAGTGAAACCAACACTTCCTTCAATACAACATAATGAGTGACCAAAAAAAACCCGTGCCCAACCAAAAAGAATGAATAGTGGTCCCATCAAAATTTGGGTAGCAATGTTCTCATATCTATATAAAGTTCACCACGCAACAGTGACAGTGAGGTCATAAGTTAGCAGGCCAACAACTGAGGGTTTTGCGAGGAAAAGGCACGAGAGGTTTTAGTCATATTTCACTTAATCATCCACATGGTCGATTTATGGCACATGTATACTAACCACAAAGACCAACAAAATCAATCTATAGGTGGGGTATTCACAAATCCTAGAGGTTAGGTTGACTGAGATAACCCATTTCAACGGAGAGGCCAAACCCAAATACAGAACCGTAGGCAAAGCAGGCTCAAGCACAATTTTTTCTCAACAATTCCCTGCGAACAATTACACACAACAAGGACACTGTGACCAACTTTAAAATTCCAACAATCTCAGAACAACCACCACAGGAAACCAAGGATGCAACCATAAATACACAGTTCCAAAAACATTATAACAACTTGAGAATCACACAGACCATGAGGAACCAGAGCCAATATTTGATTTAAGGGTAGAGAAATTCTTATGGATGGAAAAGTAAGAAAACCCCATACCTGTAAAATATTGCGTAAGGATAAAAACCAAGGTTGTATACTTCCTCCACGACCGAGCAAGGCGGAGCAACAACTAACAGAGAAAAATGCAAGAATGACTAGGGTGGCAGGCTTGAGGGGAGTTTGAGTGACGTGCATTTACTGCAGGCCGCTTCTTCCTTCGGATCCTCATTCATGTCTTAGTACGAGCCAAGCCTACTAGCCAACTCACCATAACAATACATTCAAAACCATTAATACAACCAAATATCCAAACTTTCCATTTTACACTTTGCAAAGTGCATGATAGTCCAAAGTGCGCCACCCCTTGCCACTATCAAATTTTCTCATATGAAAACTTGCTAGGAACACAACCCAATTGCAATTCAACCAATGTGCATAACAATAGTAGCAAGGGTTGAGATCACCCAAGATTTCCCATGGAAAATATACAATAGCAACATTAAAACTGAGTGTAATTCTTTCATCCAAAAAGGCAGCAGAATCATATTCCATGAGAGATAATCAAAACTGTGTTGTTCCTTGTTTTAATCACCCAACCATCACATATTACCATAACATTTAAACCATTATTTGAAGCAAATGAGCTGTAGAAATATGTGTTGCAACCAATACATAGGAAATAAAATATAAGCATTTCTTATCCATCATAATGCCATAAGTTAAATAAAGGGGTCCCACCTACTAGTATATTATTAATATAGTTAAATAATAAAGCTTGGCAATCATTTACGAGCATAGTATTCATTGTTGTGCTTTCAAGCATCAACAAACTGTTGAATCCATAGGGAAATCTGTTCCCAACAGATTAATAACTTAGAATGTCTGGTTTTGCAGAACAGGTGAACTGTAGATCAATTTTTTTTTATTTATCAGAATGATTATGCAACAGTGGGAGTGAGGCAGTTTAAGGGAAAGAATGATCCAGGACTTTGAGAATGGCTCATGAAAAGTGTTACATATGAGGAGTTTTGTTCCTGTATACATAACATCTGATTGGTCACAGTAAAAATGTTTCTTGTTTTAAGGAGAAAATTTTCTGGTATGCTCTTTTGAATCTCAGGGTGGAGGGAAGAAAGGGATAGTAGAAAGTAGGGATGAAAATCTAATCATCTATCTAACAACAGTAATGGAAGCAGAAAGAAATTCCAGTGATGCTTACAAGGGGGACATCATGATAGCTGTGTAACTTGATTGTTATTGATCAACAATATTTACAGAATAACATCGTTGTGGCAAAACTGATCCAAAGTTTATTTCTAATAAAAAAATAAAACAACAAAAGAAAAACAACAGAAATGAAACAACAAAAAAATGAAAAAACAACAAAGTAAAACCAAAACAGTGAAAAAAAACTATAATACACCAATGTTTTCCATGCAACGTTCATTTTTCAAACTGGTTCCACATAGTGTTTCAAGTGGGAACCGTTGGTACTATAGGAAAATAATCACTCTTCCAAGTCTTTTAGAAGATAAGAATTTGCGCCCAGGACAAAAGCGATTTTAAAAGGACCCAACAATAATCTTTGAAACTTCGAATGTCTTCCTCTGTCAGCATGAGATGAATCCCAAAGAAAGACTTTCTCATTTACTTTAAATCTAATAGCTTTTGTGCTTTTGTTGAAATATTTATTCATGGTTTGTTGTCTTCTCTTTATGTTTTCCAAGGAAAACATTCTTTATTCCTCTAAAGCTAACAATGCATTTATCCTTTGAGGGAGATTAGAAGAATTTAATTCTTCGATCTATAGCATCAACCATATAGAGAAGAAAGTTCCAGTTCAATAGGAAAAATAGCTTCTTGACCATAAACAAGATGAAAGGGAGTGCAACCTGTGCTTACCTTGGTAGTAGTGCGATCTTCCCAAAGGGCATAAGTGAGGAGGGTGTGCCATCGACGAGGCTTATCTTCAATGAGCCTCTTTATGATCCTAACTAGATTTTTGTTAGTAGACTCAGCTTGCCCATTTCCTTGAGGGTAATAAGCTAATGAGGTGAAATGTTTGACCCCCAACTTAGCTAAAAATTGAGTCAATTTAGCGGAAATGAAAGCGGGACTGTTATCTATAATAATTTCTAAAGGAATGCCAAATATGGAGAAAATATTAGTTTCAAGGAAAGAAATTACCTGTTTATCCTGTGAGTGTTTAAGTGGGACAACTTCAGTCCATTTAGTGAAATAATCTGTGGCTTTCAAGATAAAGACCAACCTTGCTGAAGACGAAGGATTAATAGGACCAATAATGTCTAGACCCCATTTAGAAAAATGAAAATTAGGGACGACAGGTTGCAAAGGCATGGCAGAAAGACGTTATTTCCCAGGGAATTTTTGGCACTTGTCACAATATTTTGAGAAGTTATATGAATCTCAAAAAATTGAAGGCCAATAATATGTTAAGCCTTAAATAGTGGCTCATTACCCCTTAATTGGGGCATATTACATTAGTAATGCTATTTTATTTATGTCAACTTTATTCCATTAGTTGTAATTATACTTCCTAGTCTCCTATATATACCAAGGAGACATTTTCATTTTGAATCATCTTGGAATTGAACATTTATGTGGGCATAAGGAGGTTTCCCCCTCGAAAAGGCTTATTATATGAATTTATCTCTTTTTAAAGGCATTGATTACTTATTCTGAGGTCTTTCTATGCGATATTGATATTTGGTTCCTAACGTATGGTATCAGAGCTCAAGGTCTTGGGGTTTCGCTGCTACATCTGAAACACCTTGGAATTTTTGCTATAAATTATTTTCTACAATGTTTCAGAAGGAACGTCTTGGAGGATATTTAGTAGATGGATCAAGGTATGTTGGGTTAATATTTCATCTTCTGAGGCCTTATACTTTCAGAGATACAACCTGTGCAAGATAGGGTTCAAGAATCATCCTAAACTGAGTCATTGCAAAATTTTCGCTATAAAACATTTTCTGTAACATTTCAGACCCTGAAATTTGGAGGCTATTCAGATAAATTAGTAAGGTATATGTGGTAAAAATTTCAAATTCTCGATCATCTTTCATTTGTAGCTACACCCTGTGGAAGATAGGGTATCTGACTAGTCCTATTGACTAGTCTCAAGAAGGTGTTCCAGGTAAAACAATCATAAATTCTTCTTAGAGTATCTAAATCAAGTGAGACTAGTTGCATTTGATAGTGGACAGTCTGTAGTATTTCTAGTACGAGTTTCAAAATTTTATATCAATTATTTTTTGTGGGGCACGCTATACAAGTGATATCTCCGGGAAAGGACAAAACGAGTTGTGGGGAATTTACCGTAAATTCCACTTGGCACATCCAATTTTGATCAGACCTGTGGCATTAGAGAGAAGAAATATCAGAGACCTACAAAAAAAAATAAAATTTAACACACAGAATGGCCAAAATTTTTGAGATACAATAAAAGGAAGATTGTCTAGCAGAACCACCTCAAAATCAAGATTTAAAATGATACTTGGTCAACATGCCACCAAAAAAGGGAACTTCTACAGCAAATAAGCCTCCAAACAATCCTACTTGGACTCTTGATGAAGGTGAAGAAATGCGTAGGGACATAAATGATTTACAAAATAAGACAGTAACAAAATATAAACTACAAGAGATGGAAGCTAAGTTGGAGGCAAAGATGGATGGTTTAAAAGAGGAGATCTTGGAAGTATTGAAAAATCTCGTAATAGAGATGACACCAAAAAGTGAAAATGTATCCCATGAAATTCAAGATGAGGATACAAGGAAGGTGAATCAAGAATGGAGAAACTCCAACTTTGGGTTGAAGACCAACCACGTTCCTAAGATCGATATGAGGAAGTTTGATGGCAAGGACCCTATCACATGGATACTTCAGATGGAGCAATTCTTTGATCTACATAATGTGCCACATACACAAAAGGTATGAATTGCTTCTTTATATTTATAACCCAATCAATTTGTATGGTATAGATGGCTTTGTTCTCGCAAATCACTCGTCACTTGGAAAATTTTCACGGAAGAAATGATAGCACACTATGAGGATACAAGGAGCAATACCTTCTTTAG